>APFE031183811.1:16165-32399 GCA_000404065.3 Pinus taeda
GAAGCCTAAAGGGAAGAGCCTTAAAACTATTGTTGATTGAGGCCATCATGGAATGCTAGTAGAAGTGTGTGGGAACCTGGTCTTGTCAGAGGAGGACTGCAAAGTCAAGGCAAATGGTTGTAATCTCTCTTTGATATTAATATATACAACTATCAATTGATTTCCTACATATTTTGTCATATTACATATTCATGGCTTAATGTTTCTTGACTTGTTAAGTAGGTTGAATTGCAATTTTTCTATTATCATATTTGTTATATGTTGTTGTTTACTTGTTTCAGGTGTTTGAAGAAGGAAGCAAGAGATAGCTAGAGCGAGAAAGTAAGGACATCATCAAGTAGGATAAGTTGACCAAGAAGTAGGCCCTCTTGATTGATTCTAACCTAAGGAAATCTTCCATAGAATGTATCTGTTGTGGCTAGACTCATGATCGGGCTATAGGAATTCGTTCGTGTCCGCACTTATAATTTTACTTCACCACAAATTGGCGACTCCACTGGGGAACCCAAACCTTTTGTTTGTCTTGGATTTCATGATTTCGTGAGAACTTTTCTAGTTCCGCTTTCTTCCTTTGGTTATGTTTCTTTTCTCCTACTTACCGGTCTGAGTCTAAATTCATAGTAGCAGATCTGGTCCCTGTTTCAATTTTTTTTCGTTATCTCCCTCGATCAGAGCACTTAATTTGCTGATAGTCGCGCTGCCCAGTGCGAGTTGCTAAGAAACAGTCACATCGACCAACCTCTAGAGCTTGTTGTTAGTTAGGCAGTTGTGTCGATGCCTATAAATGAATATTAGGGCTTGACCTGAATCTTGGCTAGTATGTTCTACTCTTGTGGTTTTGACTTTGTAAGCCCTTTGGACCATTTTCTCCCTGATTAGAAAGCTACTTTTCATTTGGTTTTGTTTGCTTGTTGGCTTGTCATCTTTCTGCTTGATTGATTGAGTCATTGAGTGGCCAGTGACACTAGGGCATCTAGTTAGTCGTCCATTCAGCAGTTTGCGAACTTAGTAAGTCGGTTGGTAGGTGTACTTACTCTTTTAATTTCGTTTTTTGGTCCTTTATGACTTTGACCTCTTTTACACAAGTTTGAAAAGTTTTCGTTTGCTTGCCTAAACGTTTCTTTTCCAGCATGGATTACATTGTTTGTCTTGTGATTGGTAAAGTTGGTGTTTCATTAGTTTGAATGAGTTTCTCTTTTCATGTGTTCATTTGATTGAAGAGCTTATTGTCTCAAGAACTTTCTCACTGAAAGATTCATATGCGAAAAGTTTGTTTCTTTGTTTCATGAAAGAGTATGAAATTCTAGCTTGTTACATCATTAAAAGACTAGGATTGCATCGACATTTGAAAAAGGAAGAGAACTTGTTTGCTTTTGAAAGGACTAATAGATAAGTTCTTATCAGGAAATTAGGAATTGGAATGCATTTTTCATTAGTTTACTTTTTGAAAAGTAAGGTAGTGAAAGATCATTTTGTTTTCAGTTGCTTGATTTTTTTCATTTGATTAATTAGTTTCTACCCTATTTAGTGTAGGCATTTCATCGAAGTGAAAGGGTCTTGTCTCATTTAGTTGCATTTAATATTTTTTGATTCGCATCGCGAAGACCTGAAAACTTAAAAATAACTCAAGATCAACTTTAAAATGAATTCAATTAACCTAAGGTACATTTGACATTAACGATCATATCTAGAAGGTCTAGGCTAGAGACGTGTTCCGACGTCTTTAAACCTAGCAACTATTTTTAGCTTCGGCATTAGATAGTGCTAGTACGGATTTGTGTTCCCTGTACCATCGAGTATATAATGGGGGACGGAATAGGCTACAATCATTTTATCCTTAGGAAGCCGAGTCGGCCTCCTTGCAAACGTGATACACCAAACACAACATTGGGGGAGATTGCCTGCTCGTACTTCTTGGTTCGCTGGGAGGTATTCTGTATTTCATGGTTGCCTAGTAATCCTGTTTACCTAAATCATCCAGAGTAGTCATTTGATCTTTTTGACTCATTAAACTTAAAAGATCTTTCAAGCTCGTTTCCAATTGAAAGCGATAGAGTCATCTTTGTTTCTTTCTCGACTCTTAAAAAATGAAAGAGCACCAGTCTTTTATGCGTCTTAATAATTGATTTCCCACGATCCAAAAACACCCAGTTAGTCTTTTCCGAGACCAAATCGCGAGTTTCCCTTAAAAGAACATTTTAAAGCCTTGAAGTTAATTGTTATGTCGACTAATACAAGGTCATCATGGCTGAACCATCTGGTTCACCCAATTCCTCTTTCTCTCCTCCGTCTGAAATATTTTTTGAGGAGCCATTTCTTGAGTTACCAGAGTCACTCAAGGACCAAGATGTTGAACTCGCAATTGTTCTAAGAATTCAACCCTTGTCATCTCATCCCTCACCTACTTTTGATACTGGGTAATCTGCTGATCTTGGCCCGGAATATTCGGAAAATCCCATTCAAACTCCAGAGAACTCGCCAACTACTGACGGTCGGCTTGGACTGATAATCTACCCTCTGAACCCTCTATTTCACCCTGTCGTGATATCACCGCATTATCCTTACAATCCATACGACCAGCCGGGTGTTCCTTTGGAACTATCCCCTCATACTTGTTTGACCATTCGTCGTCATTTGTTTTCAAACATGGAACCCGAAGGCGATGTTCCAATCACATCTTCGGATGAGTCCGAAGTTTCTACTCCACACACTGTTGAGGGGGAAGAATTGAAATTGCAGTTTCCTCTCGAGGGTTTCCATTTTTCAGAATGTATTCCCACCAGTTTGCCATCCAACTATGTGTATTTGGCGCAGTTGGTTTCAGGTACACCTAGTGCCTCATCACTTTACCATAATCATGTATGGACGTCAGGCGCCAAGCCTACTTTAGGTCCGTTCATTACAAACACGACTTCCCAACAGTTTGTTACCTCAGTCCTAGTGCAACACACCATTCCGAATACTCTTGTATCGTTAGTCCCAGTTACCCGTTAGGCACAACCGACAGTTTCAAAGATTGTCTCTATCAATTCCTCCATCCCACTAGTCAGTGGTCAGGTTGTGCCATTTCCTAGGGGGCAGAACCTGAATGTTTCTATGGTTTTAGGTGCCACTAATGTGAGCGTCTCACAAGATCACATGCTTGGTATAAACCTGCCTTCTTTTGGTATTATTTATAGCCCTATTGATCCTAATGGATCAAGAAATTTCCAATACCAATAGGTTCAGAATTCTGTTGGTCCATCTGGATCAAGCAATGTTTAGTATCAGCAGCCCTATGGGGCTCAGGTCCAATACCAAAATCCTTACATTCCATATGGTTCTCAAGGAATGGTTAATCAACCTTACACCCTCCAATCTGGGTAGTACATCCAACCTGGCTATGGCCAAATTCAGTTCGGTAATTTCTCGGGCACTGTTCAGGTACCCTTGCAACAACAACAACAACCTCTACAACTGCAAGGGCAACCTTTGTTGCAGCAAGGGCTCTCCACACAACAACAAAGGTGAATGATCCTGCAGCAAGGTCAAGTGCAACAACCATAAGGTCAGCGCTTACAACACTTGCAGCAAACTGCACATCAGCAGATGCAATATGCTCTGCACACCTCTCAACCCATGTCCTTGCAAGGCCAACCTTTGTAGCCCCAGGGACAAATTTTGCAACCACAAGGTCAACCCTTGCAATAGAAAAACCAACTAGAGCAACAACAACCCTTGTATACATATCAACAGGGTCAACCCTTGCAGGGGCAGTATTAAGGTCAAGTCCTACAGCAGCAGGCTCAAAATCCTCATGTCCTAGGTCAACAAGTTCAGAATCCTGTTGGCTAAGGGAATCAGTTACATAACCCTTATGTCAAAGGGCAACAAGTGTATCAACCTTATGCCCAAGGACTGCATGTTTAAAACCCTCTTGTTCAGGGACAATAGGTTCATCAGCCATATGTTCAAGGACAACAGGTCCCATATCCGTATGTCCAAGGTCAATAGGCTCAAAAACCTTTGAACCCGTACGTTGCTTATGAGCAACCTATGGCTGGACAGTTCTAAGGTATTCAAGGTTAAAATCCCCAACTATGGGGCCAAAATCCTTACCAGCAAGGATGGGCTCCTCCCTATGGGCCTGCTTATCGACCTCCCATGCCTTTTAACACCCAATTGCCTTTCTTGGCTAGACTCGAATTCCCAGATGTATCTCACCTTACGAATGATCCGATCCTTCATTCACCGTACTAGCCTCCAGTGCCATCCAAGATACCAAGTGATTGCCCAAAGTTTGATGGGAAAGCTAAAGAGGATCCTCAGGCCCATGTGATGACATATCACCTCTGGTGCTCGTCGAACTCGTACATGGATGATTCCATTTGTCTCCATCTTTTCTAACGAACCCTCATGGGTGTTGCCATGAAGTGGAACATCAAGTTATCTCGAAGTACTTACCACGACTTTAAATCTTTAGCCATGGCTTTCCTCACACATTTTCAGTTTCCGGTTCTCTATGAAACTGGCACCTATTTTCTCACATCGCTTAAGCAAGATACTGCAACACACATCTCCAATCACATACATGAATGGAGATGTAGGCTTCGCCTGATAATTCGAGATTGCTGATCAGTTTCTCACTGAATGGTTTACCAAATCATTCGTATCCCCAATTGCTCGCGGTGTAGCTATGGATGGATGTGTCATTGAAGAGTAGGCTATCGCTCATGCCCAGTACTTGGATCTAGTTTACTCTCAATCTGGCACTTTGTACGAGTTATTACCCAATGCTCCGTGACCATCATCTAATCCTGCAGCATCAAAGTCACCAGCTGTCCTTCTTGTCGATGGAGTTATTGGTTCAGTTCCCAGACCCTTGCTAAAACTTCTTCCAAATAGAAGTTGGTCTCAAATGTTATCCCTAATAATTCATCTTAGAATCCACTTGGCCCTGGTAAAACCTCAGAGGTCCACGTTGTTCAGTCTACCACAGCGAACAAATCCGTGAAAGGAAGGAAGAAAGACAAAGGCAAAACTAAAGCTGATGCCCCGAAACAAGGTCCTCCCAAATCGTCTGTTAGCAAATCTTTGCAACAGAAACCTAAGTATCCCTGCCTCATTTGTGAGGAAGATCACTACACTAAGGATTGTCCTCGATGATTCGAAGTTAGTCACCTTATCAAAGGGAACCCTGCTATCCTCAAAGAGTCATTTCCATCTCAAAAGACCCAAGTGGTAGACTAATCCCAATCTACTTCCTCCGGATCTCAAGTGTTCATGATGAGCACACCTATTAATGTGGCTACCCGATCGAATGACTATCAAACTCCAGCTCTGGCAGCTAGGAAAGAGAAATAAGTTGCACCTTCTTCTTTTACCCCGAGCTGTGGCCCTCTGCATATTGAGCACCCTAACCCTGATTCCGCTATATGGCCACCCTCTCGAGGTGTGTTGTGGAAATCCTCGTATAATACCAATGCCCGAGCTGCTAAGCACTGCAATATTGTTGAGGATTTGGCTTAGGCACCGTCAGCCATGTCAGATCTCAAGGTGCTCCAAAGCTGCCCACAACAGAGATATTTGCTGTCAGCTATCGGGGGCATCACTCCCACCAATTCCAATTTGATATGTTTTGATCTAGAAAACCATGTTCCAAGGCTCCCTCATTAGATTTCCTTTCTTATTCAGGTAATCGTCAATGAGAAGACCATCCACCAAACTGTCATCGATGAAGGTGCTTCCACTTGCATCATGTCAATCGCATGTTGGAAGGCTATTGGTTCTACTGGACTAAACCAATCTTCGAACACTTTGGAAGGTTTCAATGGGTGCGATTCACGACCCTTCAGTGTCTTACCTAACCTTGCCATCACCATGGAAGGCAAGACAGTGCAAGTCGAAGTAGAAATCATTGACGCTAATCTTAAATATAATCTTCTACTCGGCCGAAGTTGGACTCATGCCATGCATGTCGTGGCCTCCTATTTATTCCGCGTGATTCATTTTCCCCATCAAGGGAAGATTGTCACTGCCGACCAACTGTCTTTCTTTGCCTCTTTCTCGGATGGCAATGTTCTGTACGTCAAGCACACTGGTGCTCCTTGTGAGAGTGTGGGGGCAGGTCTCTTCAAAGATTCTACCTTAATGGGAATTTTTCCACTTCCACCTCCTCATGTTTCCTCTATCAACATGATCTCAGTCAAGTTTGATCCTTGGGGCATACCTGCACCAGATCTTGTTGATACCTGGGGTGAGGTTATGCTGTTTATTCCCGCTGAAGTCAATTATGTGGAAATTGTTTCAACTTCAAACTCTGCATCCTCTGATTCTCGTATGTCAAAGACCTCTTTTGATACGTACTGTCAATCCCTGTGGCTTGGCACTTTGGAATCACCTGATCCCTTAGCCGAGACCTTCCTTGCTGATGAAGGAATCATGGTAATCATGTCTCTCGAGGAACCGCCTTAGATCGATACTCATCATCACTCCTCGTTCTTACCTTGCCCGACGGTCATGTCTACCATTTTTGAAAATTCCTTTTCTCCTTTTCCACCACCAATTGTTACTCATGAAGTATGGTCAGAAGGAAATCTGGGTAATATTACCCAAACGATCTCGATTGACATCTCTATCAAACCTGGTATCGTTGAAAACGTTCATATTGGGGTATCTTGTTCTCCGGATGAGATCAAGACATATACTCGTCTATTTTAGGAATTTCGTGATGTGTTTGCATGGTCCTATGAAGAAATGTCTAACATTGATCCTAACATTGTGGTGCACGAAATACCAACATATCTGCATGCAAAGCCCGTTCGCCAACGACTTCGTCCTGTGAACCCTAGGAAGGCTGCCACTATTAAGGGTGAAGTTGAAAAGCTTCTCAAATTTGGGTTCATCTATCCCATCCTCCTTACAAACTAGGTGTACAATATTGTCCTAGTGACTAAAAAATAGGGCACGATTCGCGTTTGCGTGGATTACCAAGATCTCAATTGTGCATGTCCTAAAGAAAACTATCCTACTCCCTTCATTGATCAAATCATTGATGAATGTGCCAGGAGCGAGATCTTTTCCTTTATGGACAATTTTTCTGCTTATAATCAGATCAATATCACACCGGCTGATCAAGAAAAGACAACCTTTATCTGTCCATGGGGTACGTTTGCGTACAAGAAGCTCCCTTTCGGGTTTAAAAATGTTGGAGCCACGTTTCAACGGGCAATGTCCTATGTGTTTCGTGATATTCACATCATTGTCTAGCCTTGCTTGGATGACCTTCTCGATCATTCTCGTAAGTGCCAAGATCACCCAGACCACCTTCAAAAGATTTTTCTGCGCTGCAGGCACTATAACATTCGGTTAAACCCGCACAAATGTGTTTTCTTCATAGAATCAGGATGACTCCTCGGCTTCATCATTTCCAAGGATGGTATTCGCCTGGATCCGCTAAAAGTCGAGTCCATTGTAAATTTACCCCCTCCATCTTCACTACACCAACTCTAGAGCCTATAAGGAAAGGTCAACTTTCTCTATCATTTTATACCCAACTATGCCGCGCTGGCCACAAGATTTACCCAGTTGCTCAAACAAAGGACGCCCTTTGTATGGGATGAGGTGGGCCAAAAGTATTTTGATGATCTCAAGACCGTCCTCGTAAATTATCCTTTGTTGCACCCGCCAGACTATTATCGAGATTACTTCCTTTACCTAGCTGTGGCCCCTAGCACCATTGCTATGGTTTTGGTCCAAGACGACGGCGAAGGCAGCAACATGTAATCTACTACCTTAGTTGGAATCTCCTCTACACTAAAACATGTTATGCACATGTCGATAAGTTGGCTTTGGATGTTGTTCAGGATGTTCAATGTTTTCGGCACTATATCCTTTTGCGCATGACTATAGTGATTTCCGAATGCAACCTTATGACCTATATCCTGACTCATCAGTTTCTTGGGGGCAAGTATTCTAAATGGATCATAATCCTGCAAGAATTTGATTTGGTCTTCACTACAACCAAATCAAATAAGTCACTTTTTTTCACTGAATTGATTGTTCTCTTCCCTCCAAGGCTCTCCCTGCTGGTGTACATGAACAACTTCTAGAGGAGACCCTTTTCCTGATTAGCACCCTCGATCCATGGTACGGTGATATCATTGTGTATCTCAAGACGTCCACGTTCTGGTGAACGTTGACCAAGGATTGCCGAAGGATTCTGCATCACTCCCAACCCTACCATATTATTGGTGATACTTTATACCATGTCAGTGTTGATTCAGTTCTTCGCCAATGCCTTATGATCGAGGAAGCTGAAAGAGTTCTCAATGATTGCCACTCTGGGGCATGTGGTGGTCATATGTCTGATTTCGCTACAGCTTAAAAAATCCTTCGCTCTGGTTATTTATGGCCATCTATATTCAAGGACTTCATAATACACTTTACCTTACTTGTGCAGCGATAGGTGATGGATGTTTGACGATGATGATGAGTCATGTTTCAACTCTTTTCTCGACTCGTTAAAATAATATGAAAATATTGTCGAGTATTTTTTCCCTTTTTGAATCGTTAAAGAGAATAAAAATGGGGGGTCCACTTTCATCTCTTTTCCGACCATTTAAAAGAAAAAATATGGCCGAGCCCTTGTCATTTTGAACTCGTTAATGAATACGAAATGTCGTGTTCCCAGTATAAGTTTACCCCTTTTTCGGGCTGGGAGGCACTATTTACGAAAAAGGTACTCCTTAACTGAAATGGTCAAGCAGTTCTCTCAAGTATCATTTTCTACCTTTTTGGGCTCGAGAGATACAAAAGTATGAAAAGGGACCATGTGGAGTTTTCTTTTACGTGTCTTTTTCAAACTCTCTAAACATGAAAATGATACCGAGTTACACCTTTTTTGGACTTGTTAAACTATTAAATGACATTGGATTCGACACCATGACAAACGTGAGCTTCTCCTTCCTAGGGTTCATTAAACTTACTAGTTTGGATTCGTCCAAAGGATGAACTTACAGTGTAAGCATATGCTATCCCCTTCAAGCTTGCGATTTAAAAAAATAATTGGGGTACCTGCCAAAAATGGTGGAGGAAAATTTAGAAATCTATTAGTTGTGTCAGCAGCTCACTCTTGAACATGACACTCTTTGCTTCGTGTCGGGTTGGGACATCCTCCTTTATATCGTTGACCTTCCTGGGTTTGGGCCATTTATTTTTGCCTTCCATTTGATCTCTACCATGTTGTCATGACAATCGATCCTTTGGATCCAAAAGTTGCCAAACTTCTAGTTGTGTCGTTGATATGTTCAAGAGTTTTCCTTCTATAGTTACACTTACCTTTGATTCTCTGTATCATCCAAAATAATTTTGCATCCTCTCGTCTCGCGTTGATGATGTGGGATTCATCATGGCCCTGTTTCAACATAGTCACTTTCCATCGAATTCAAATCATTATCCAAGAAGTTGACCGAGAGACCCCCTTCCAGTACCTTAGAGCTTGCATGCCCTAATGGAAAGTTCTTCACACTCGACGACAAGTTCACATCATTGGCTTTCAATCGAGTGATTTTAGGAGTGTTCGACTTCAGTTCCTCTATTCACATTCCATGGATTGTGCTAATAGTGCCTTGAGGACCATTGTCATTATTGGTGGTTTCTCTCATGCTTGTTAACAACTTACATCATTGACTGGTAATCAAGTGACTTTCTAGCATGTTCATCGTCAACACATCTATTCACATGTTATAATTTGTACTTTGATTGGGTCGTGTTGGAGTGCAAGACCCTGGAATCAGATAAAAAAAGTCTAGGTTGCGAAGTGCTGTGACATGGTTATGATGATATACATGTCTCTATCTGATGGTTGGCTGTGACCAGACCGTGAGTTATCATATGTTATCCTTCTCATTATTGGATGGTTGTGACCATACTACAATTTCGTTATGGTCCTCTTTGATGGATGGCTATGCCCATACTTGGATCCATTTACATGATCATTCTCTGGATGGCTGCGTCCATGCCACAATTCGTGTATCATTTTACTAGATCTCAGTTTATGTATATGTATCTGAACTTGCTTGTAGGTTTTTCGATGGCAGACCGGTTCCCTGCATTGATTTATAAAGCATTTCATCCCTCACTCCAGCTCGACCTTCACACTTTAGGGGGCATCTATTACACAACATTTTGTCACTATCCTTGTACTCTCCATTCCTTGATCTTAGAGGACCTCTACAGTGAACCCTGCATGCTTTGCCTTCATGAAGAAACTCCCATTGCATCCCTCTTCATGAGCATATCAATTCCCTTTTGCACCATTTCCCCTGAAAATTCTGTTTTGCCCAGTTTACAACACCGACGCTAATGGCCTTTGTCTTCACCACATTGATATGCATAGATTAGCACTATTCCTCACATAGACTGGAGTGACTGAGCTGTGTTATAGTTGCGCTTATCCTGTTATGGAAAGTTTTTTAAATAAAAGAGCCGAAGCTTCCATCTATAGAAGCTTCATAACGGAAGTCTGGTAAATGGTTTGGCCGGATGGGGTTGAGGATGTCAGTTTGGGCTCCTTTCCCCTATAATGATGGAATCACCTCAAGGGATAAGCCCTTCTCCCATGAGAAGAGGATCCATCTCCCATCCATTTTTCCTATATAGTTCTCCCTTCTTCCCAAGCACAAGCTAGTGTTGATATTGGTGTGCTTATGCTATTTTGGTTTGGAGTATACAACAAGCTATTACTAGTTGTAGCTATCTAGTTGTGTGAGGGAGAAGTGTGATTTGGTTTGGAGTGAAGCCTAAATGGAAGAACATTAAAACTATTGTTGATTGAGGCCATCATGGAATGCTAGCAGAAGTGTGTGGGAACCTGGTCTTGTCAGAGGAGGACTGCAACATAATCTCTCTTTGATTTTAATATATGCAACTAGTGATTGATTTCCTACATGTTTTGTAATATTACATATTCATGGCTTAATGTTTCTTGACTTGTTAAGTAGATTGAATTGCAATTTTTATATTATCACGTTTGTTGTTTGTTGTTGTTTACTTGTTTCAGGTGCTTGAAGAAGGAACCGAGAGATAGTTGGAGCAAGCAAGTAAGGACATCATCAAGCAGGATAAGTGGACCAAGAGGTAGGCCCTCTTGATTTATTCTAACCTAATGAAATCTTCCATAGAATGTATCTGTTGTGGCTAGAACCATCATCGGACTAGAGTAATTCGTTCGTGTCCGCACATATAATTTTACTTCACCACACCTTGCCACTTTTTTGTGGTGTCGTATTGTTATTGGCTTTCATGGTTTTATTCTTGTTTTCTTTTGTCTTTGCTTTTTATGCTTTGAGGGTCTTGGGAATTAGTTAGGGAAAGATGAATTTAATCGAGATAGAGAGAGCTGAATCAAAATCAACAGGTAATGTAAGACCTGGAAGAAGCTCGGTGCATGAGTAAAGGGAAACTGAAGGTAAGAATATGAAATCCAGTTGGATTGGTTGAATCCATTGGGGTAAATGGATGGTGGTAGGACAATCACGAGGAAGGTAATCAGGAAAGGTAAAGTGAATGGATCTAAGGCATTAGATGACTTGACTATGTTGGGAATCGTTGTTCTCAATGTTGTGCATGTTATGCACGGACAAAGGGAGTTCTCTTAACCTAGACCTTATGATATGTAATAATTATGTTGTGGTCATGATTATGTTGATGCCTACATATGTATACATGTATGTATGTATGTCGTTGCCTCACAGGGTCGTCAATGATCATGATGCTTTATGCTAATGATTATATATATGTATGTATGTATGTATGTCATTATCTGACAAGGTTGTCAGGGATCATTCTTTTGGAGGAATGATTGCTTATGTAGGTGAATGACATGAATGGGTTCTTGGCCTTATGAGGAATCAAGTGGGAAGAGTAGTCTTGATAGATAAATGAGGTCAGTATTATCTGGATATGATTCATATTATGTGCTTTCACTATGTCTATGTTTATGTTATGAAAGGTAATTCCGAGGGATACATTAGTGGAATGAAAGCCGTGTGATTTGCAACATGCTAGGACAAGCAAGGATAGTGGAAAGACACTATAAGTAAGGTTTCTTAGTAGAGACATTGTGGTCTCCGGATCTATAGTACTAGTTCTATGTATGTGTTATATATGTGGTGCTATGTACATATGGTGTTGTGTACGTGTTATATGTAGTTTTGTGTACATATGGTACCATGCATGTTGGATTTGCGATGTTGTGTACATATGGTGTTGTGCGTATGCTGGATATACAACCATGTTGTATATGTGGTGCTATGTATATACGATTAGTGTGTGTGTGATTGTACATGTGGTGTTATGTGCATGTGGTGTTGTGTACATGTTGTATATATGGTGCTATGGGTAGGTGGTGCCATGTACATGTCATTCATGTGGTGTTGTGTACACATTGTGCAGGTGGTGCTATGTACATGTTGTACATGTGGTATTGTGTGTACGTCATACATGTTGTGTTGTACACATGTGGTATTGTGTTATGTGCATTGTGTAGTCATTGTATCATGACATGTATTTGTTGTGTTATACTCTGTGTACGTATATGTATTGTGTTGTACACTGGGTGTAGGTGTATGTATTGTGTTGTGTTGTACACCATGAGTAGGTTTATGTATGGTGTGGTGTTGTACATTGTGTGTGGGTGTATGCGTGTGATGTACATTGTATGTATGTGTACGTGATTGAAGAGAAGAGAAGGTACTGAGTGCTTACCGGGTTTGGAAACCAATATGGTTTGTGTACATAAAGGATAAGGATAAAGGTAGAACCAAAGGACCGATTGAAGGATAAGTATCAATATGTTATTTCAGTTTTGATTATGCACATGGTCTATGATTTTGACTTATGATTGTTACATGTGATCTATAATTCGGTTTATGATATTGCATGTGATTCATGATTTATGATGGTTGAGTTTTGAGCTAATGAGATGTGATATGTTTATACATGATGATTTGGTCAAATATGCTAGTTTTACTTATTGTGACAGGAAGTAAGCATAATGGCAAGTGTAATTTGTTGACACAACACCAATGAGGTATCATTTGAATTTATTTTAAATCTAATGGAAGTTATGTGCTTGGTAGAGGAAAGCATGAAAATGCTCGGTTGGGTGGTTGAAACTAACTACAAGCATTAGCAACAACAACAAAATGAATTGGAACATGCATCAATATGTTGGTAAAGCACTTCAGGAGCAGGGCCGTTATGGGACTTTGGTACCAATCGTGTCCATTGATTTCCATGAGCATGCTATGACTAGTATGATGGTTCTAAGGGAGGGATATGCCTTGGTTTTTGGAACTTCCATTGTGAGGAAACCTTGCCAAGGGAGGGGTCACCCAAGGGACTGTGTAGCAGAGAAGGGTATACCCATGGAAATTGGAAGGTGTGTGACTACATGGAAGGGGGAAACCAAATTGTCTGAGGGATTGTGTAGCAGAGAAGGGAAGGTTGGGAATGAATTTTTCTTGATCATTTACATTGCCAGATGGAATCAGATGCATATTAGGAGTGTGCCCTGGAACAATGAACTGGTAACTTTTCATTGAAACAATAATGGCGCAGGATTGTAGTGTTGGACATTAGATGTAGATTTGAATTTGGTAGTGGATTCTAAACTTCCTGGGAAGGAGGTGAATCCTAATATTACTTTGGGGGCAGATGTGTGATCCTTTGGTTTCCCTTGTTGCTAATAGTGGTATCATATCCTTTTATTTGCTGGTTGATAAAATGTGTATATTATTGTAAATATTGAATCGAGCTGGATTTATAAATATCCATAGACAATATGATTATTTTTTGGTTGAAGCAAATGTGTATAAGTGTATATGGGGTCTTTATTGTAAATATTGTAATGAGTTGTGTTATAAATCTATAGTAAACGTTATGATTGTCATATCGTGGATAGTAGTCATTGTAAATATTGAAACGAGCTATGTTATAAAGATCCATAGGCAGTATGTTTTGTTTTCAGCGGTTTGTTGGTTTATAGGTGTCATTTAAAACTAAGGACGTGTTCCCCCAAGGGGGCGGGTTCAACAATAACCCCGGTTAAAAATTCGTGTAAAAAAATATAAGACCAAGGTCATGGGACATGTATTCCAAGCTGAATGTTGGGAAAAACATCCTAGTGGGTGCTCATTTGGTTTATTATGGCTAAAGAAAATTGGAAAAGGAATTTGAAAAGGAAAGAGGCATTATTTGACATTTATTTACGAAAATAAAGGAAAATAGGAGAAAATGAAGGTGAAAGGTCACATGTTTGCATGAGAGAGAAATTGAAGGAAAAATCAAGGAAAATGAAGAAAATAGAGGCCTCAATGATAAAAAGGCTTCTGAGGACTAGTTCATGGCTTTTGTCAGTGCTAACATTTGGTTAGTTCAGTCTTTGCACTCTCATTCTATTCTTTCTCATAATCTTGGACACTTAGAGTTTTATTGGAGCACTCTTGGAGGAGTGTGGCATACTTTGGATTTGGAGCAAGAAGGAAAAGGAAAAGTAGGAAAGTGCAAGAGGATAACGGGATCAACAAATACAATGGGTTTGATTTGTAGGTACTGAGTTTAATGTATGATTTCCTTGCTAGTTTTGGCATCCATGGCATATGCATGTGGTTATTTGGTTATGATCTGTCATTGACATGGAGGATTTCCTAGATTGACATCGGTTTTGTCTAGCCTTTCCGTTTCCTGGATAGCCACGGTGTTGTAGGTTTTCCATTTTTTTTTTTGATTGGTGCTCATGTTCCTTATGGTTGTGGGTTGAACTATGAGTTCCTGGAATCCTTGGTTGGACAAATGCTTTGGAATCAATCTAACAACTTGGGTTGAGTTATTAGTCCTAGAAGCCTTGGTTGGAAAAATGATCTGGAGCCCTTGGTGGGTTGAGTTACTAGCCTTAGAGCCTTGGTTGGAAAAACGCTTTGGAAGCCCAACGGTAGTTGTGGGTTGAGTTACTACTCCTGGAGCCAGGTTGGAACAAGCAGTCTAAAGCCCTCGACAACTTGGGAAAAGACTAATATGGTGATGGTTAGTCTGACTATGAGGTGGAATCATTGGTTGAGGGTTGAGGTCGTTTAACCTCTAGAATCCCTGGTTTGGTTTTGTTTGGTTTATTCCACAAGATCCCACATTCATGCTTGGAATATGGCATAGGAGTGACTGGGTGAAAGAAAGATTTGGTTCAACACAGTCTATGGTTAGGTGGTGTGTGTAAGTCCCTAACTTGGTTGGCAATTTCATATGTCAATAAGAAGTATTCTATTATGATCTATGCGCATAAGTATTGATTATGATGGTGACAATATGGCTGGATTTCCATGGTTTATATATTGGTTATTTTTGGTTTATATGTTGATTATTAGCTTGTTATATGCTGGTTATATGATGTATATTGTTTATGGCTCCTGACATGTTTGATGAATATGTGATTTGTTATTGAAATGCATGGCCTAATAGATGTTATTCCAGCTAATATGAGAGAGAATTAGACCTTATTGACGATTCTCAGATAAGTATGAGATCCCTATGTCCAGGTCTGTATTTAAGACTTGTATATTTCATGTTCATCATGTATTTGACAGAATGTATGTCATGGTTAGGCTTGGTTAGGTCAATTCCTTGATCAAGTTTTGTGTTAGAGGCTTTTTCTTGGTGTCATTTATGGCCTTGTAAAGTCTTATCAAGTTTTGGGTAGTTGTATAGAGACTAGCGCTAAAAAAGTGGCTCAGATATCGTAGTAGTAGGCACAAAACTTGTTGAAAAATACCATAGTCTCTCCCTTGTAGGATTATGGGAGAAAATGGAGGCCTACAGTCACATGAATGTAGGCTTGTGCATGTGACTGGGGTTTTTTTATGAAAAAGTAATATGACTCAAGGTTTGGGTAGCTGGAGGGGTGGTTTAGCTCTTGTGGGTCTTATAGCTCCTGAGGAAGGTTAGTAAGGTTTTTTTTTGTCGTTTCCACTTCCTTAAGGTGATCTAGGAGGTTCAATCATATCTTTGTAGTATACCTAGGGGGGATAATATGGGGTACAAAGGGCAGTACCCAAGGGAAGAATGTAATAATGGGATGGGTCATAGTAATAAATAAAGTGGTTAACCCGTATCATGTAAGGGACCACAAGTAGTTAGCAATAATGTAATAATCCCATGGTATTAGATAGATGGTATTGAGGGAACCATGGTAATGACCCAT
>APFE031183825.1:0-31915 GCA_000404065.3 Pinus taeda
TTCATTCTTTTATTAATAAATTGCCTATAGTATCCACGTTGGCACAGGCCGTGGACTGTTTCCCTCTCTGAGGGTTTTAACCACGTCAAAATACTGGTGTATTGATCTTTGATCTGTTTGTGAGCGGTGTCCTTTTTGGTGTTCTGTCTGAGGAACTTACCCTGTAAATTCCTACAGTTCGGATGTGGTAATGCATCGAGGCTCCCACCTGATCTCATTCAATTTTTATCTAATGTTGGTATTAACTATCTTGATAAAATTTTAGACCTAGAGAATACTAATATTTTTACACATGCTTGGAAATCATCTATTCATCTTGGCATCCTGACTGGCACAGTTTCACTAATGTTGTTACTGAATCACATGTTAGGATTCTTGAAGGAAATGATGAACTTATATGGGCACATGCCAAGCATGGTCATTACACTCCCAAGGATGTCTACCCTATAATATACTCAGCACATAAGCCACCAAACTCTGATTGGTGCTAGAGTTTAGTATGGAAATTGAAGGACCCTCCAAGCATCAGGCTTTTCATGTGGATTGCACTTCGTCACAAAGCTCCTACAGGTGAGAATCTTATGAAGTGATCCTTCCATGGTCCTACTTGGTGTATCCTATGTCGACAAGCCTCTGAATCCATCGAGTATATTTCCCTCCATTGCCCCACCATTCTGGATTTTTGGTCCCTGATCCTCTCCTCCTTCTCTATCACCTTTCAATGGAAGGGGAATTCCATCCTTGAAGCCTGGAAATCATGGTGGACTTCGACCCAGCCTCCTAAATCTAGAAACATCCCTCTATTGATATGTTGGGCTATCTGGCTAACCTAGAATAAATCCATTTTTCAGTGATATCGAACCTCACTGGATATAGGCCTCTACACATGTAAAATCCATTTATTCCAATATACCTGACGATGATCGACCTTCTCCCCAACGTACCATTACGTCTGAAGTTATTGAAAGAATCATTCCTTGGGCCTATTTTGATGGATCTGCCCAAGCACAGGGTTGGGGGGGTGGGGGGGTACTATTACACCTACAGAGAACCACTTCTTTAAAATTTAGATGGGATTGGGAAATGACACTAATAACTTTGCATAATTGATCACACTCCGACATATTTTTCACTTTTCTTTAGAAAATGTGTGTAGGCACATTCAAATATTTGGTGACTCCAAGATCATTATTAATTGGTTCAACAACACATCTATCTTCCATGCACACACACTTAGGAATATATTAGATGATGCACTACATTTAAGATCCCAATTTGACTTCATCTTCTATCATCATATCTACAGGTAGTGCAACCAGATTTTCGATCAGCTATCCAAGGAGGTCGCAATCCAACCTCAAAGCCTATGGATGATCTAGGAACAGAGGGGAATGGACTTCTATTAATACTATTATCGTCCATACATCAACCACAGAATACAAGGGCCCGACAAGGCCTGATTTCATGACGTTTTGAGCTACTACCAGCACGTTTTCATAAAACAGTCTTATGTATATATTTATTTTTTGACATGTAATTATGCACATACTACCAGTATACCCTACGGGGTTTTTTGTACAAGAACATCTGAAGGTGGTTCGCCACAACTTATAGCATATGCTTCTTCAAGCATCTACAATATGTAATTTTCAAATATTAATGGAAATTACGATTTTTCCTTGAGGGAAAAAAGATGCCAATTCTCCTAGGACTACAATACTCAGCCTGACCCGCATATGTATATATTCATGAATGCAAAGCTAAGGCCTGTTAGGCAATTATTTTTAATTCAAGAATCTAGTCAACAAGGGAGATGTACCAATCTCTTTTACACTAAAGCCATTTAGACTATTTTCAGGCTCGTATTATCACAGAGACTCACACATCCACTATATTTAAGCAGTTGATCCCAATTTCATGCTCAAAATGAACAAAAAAATTCAAACCATTCCTCGAAAATTACACAATAAATCAGAATTCCATATTCTTACAAGAAATCATATTTCTTAGTATTAACATAAATATTGAATCAACACAAGAAACATAAGCATAAAATTTAAATTCACAATAATATGAATGAACCCTTATCTTATGTAGAAGTCTAGCAACTAAGATTGGGACTTCAACTCTCCACCCAACGTTTGATTGGTCTGCACTACAACCTTTCTTGCAGCTAATCACCCTTGATCCATATTCTAGAGCTTAAAGAAGAGTGGTCAAAGAAGTAAAATCAATGTTTCTAGTTGAAAAAGGGGGTCCAGAGAATACACCTCCTCTACCCATACTACAACAAAATAGACCATTAGCATAAGAAATAGTTCTAAAAATCCATGTATTTGAGCTGGAAAGTTGGGTTCAATTGGGGGCACAAAACCTGGAGCTACAATGCATTTTCACTTGGACATAGGAAATAACGTCGAAAATATTGTTGGGTTTAATGCCAATAATTGTTTCTTCCATTATTACATCCATTTTTACTTCTATTTTTTCTCCCCATTATGCTTCAAGTTTTGCTTCTGATATGGCATCGAAAATATTTTGGCTTCCTAATTTATTTCAAGTTATGATTCAATTATAACATCACTTTTTGCTTCAATTTTTTCTTCAAATATGGCGTCATGTTTTGCATCTAGCTTTGCTTCCATTATGACATCTTCTTTAGCTTCTAATATGGCTTCCATTATTGTGTCTTTTGATTCTTTTAATATTGCTTCCATTATTACTTCTTGGTTTGCGATGTGAACATATTCTTTGTTTGTTTCTTAAGGAACATCAAGTTTGGCTTCTAATATTGCTTCCATTATTACTTCTTTGTTTGGCTACTAGTATTGCTTCCATTATTACTTCTTTGTTTGCTACCTAAATTTCTTCTTAGGTAACGCCAAGTTTTTCTTCCATGATTTCTTATAGTGTGCTTCTGGTTTGGCTTCCATTGTTGCTTCCTTTTTAGTTGCAAGGTTTGCTTCATGTTTAGTACCTAGGTTTGCTCCTTTTTTAGGTCTAGGGTTTGCTTCCTTTTAGTGTTGAGATTTGCTTTTTAATTAGCACCCAATTTTGCTTCTTGTTAAGCAACCAATTTAGCTTCCTATTAGAGCCAGTAATAGCTCCAAGCATGGCTTCCAATTTAATGTTGAATTTTACTTCCATTTTAGAGCCACATTCTTCTTCCATTTTAACTCGTGATGCTTCCTTTATAGCTTCCATTTTTTAATTTAATATTTTTTTTATTTCAATAAGATTAGTTAAGTATATCATGCCTCTTAAATACTTATATGATTATAGAGCAAGTCATATTGCATTTAAAATATTTTATAGCATACCATTTATAAAGAATTTTTAGTGAAATGTACCTCTATACAAACTAACAGCAATTTCTTTTAACTATAATCAATTTTTTATATTATTAATAAAAAAATTGATGGTCATGATTAGCTACACATAATGCAGGCCCAGATTCACATCATAGATATTTCCAAAGAGGAGCTCTTTCAGATTTCTTATAGTTATAGACCACACCACAATATTGGAATAAAATAACAAGATATTATTTTTATATTATTAATAAACAAAGTTGTCGGCTTGTGACTGGAAACACATAATGCAAGCCCAGATAATACATGTCCAAATGATATAATTCAAAATGATACAACTCAATATGGTACTGTAGGTGAAGTGATACATATGATAATAAACATGAAAAGAGGCATCATAACAATTTATCAACAGTGATCCATGATGGAGTCTATATGATCAATGTCACTAGCTACTACCAATAGATTTCTCATCATCATGATTATCATGATCATCAACATCACGATGATCATTAATGTCATCATTGTCGTTGCCTACCTCGGTATCCTCTCCATATACCTTTTCATCATCGTTTCGAATGTTCGAACCAAACTCAACATAATACAGATCGATCTCAGGATCAACTAGATCATTTGGAAGATCCATGTTCTGCAAAAAAAAAGCATTCAAAATGAAAAATTATAATTTATTTCATGCAATATTTCATATTTTTTGTTATATTTCTAATATTACAACATATAAATCAAAACCATAATCATATTACTTCATATCAAATTGCACATATATACCATAATAAAATTTTAATTAAGTTACAACTAATATGTCATTCCAATGAGGTAAAACATGCAACAATTCTAATAAATGTTAGTAACTTGTGGAGAAGGCTAGCTGATCGAAATCGAGCCACTATTTTCCAGAGGAAGGAGCATGTGTAGTAGCAAGAAGGGGACAAGGGTCAAGGACAAACATAGAACTAGTCCCTAGAACAACAATGGTGGAAAGGATTCTTCTTTTCAGAATGTCGTTGTGGAGAGGGGGGGCGTGGCACTCTCCTCCTAGGCTATTTTAAGATAGTTGGAGCAATCTCGCTCCTTGATCTCCCCTACAACTGCTATACCAGAGGCTTGAAGACAACCTCTATAGGGATAGAGGTTATCGAATCCATGGGGTTAAAAGGAGGACTTAGTGGCTCGAGGACAAGACACATTTTGCATTGGGGGCCTATTAGAGCCCATAATTTTTTTGTGAAATTTTGTTGATACAATTAAGATTTTCTATTGA
The DNA here is from genome assembly GCA_000404065.3 of Pinus taeda. Classification (NCBI taxonomy): domain Eukaryota; kingdom Viridiplantae; phylum Streptophyta; class Pinopsida; order Pinales; family Pinaceae; genus Pinus; species Pinus taeda. Next base: position 4,594 of record APFE031183825.1, read on the forward strand.
TAATTATTGTAATTTGGAAAAGTTGTTACAAATTTGTCTTAACCTTGGAAATTTTTATCAAAATATTAATATGAATTTTCAAATTAGATCACATGAGAATCAAGAGATTCTCATGATGATATTTATAATTATAATATGAGATTATAAAGAAGTGTGCTTTCTAGTTGCGCTAGATAGACAAATGGAAAACAAATAGATAATGATACATGAGGAGAGTGCCAACATTGTAATATTTTATGTTTCATTAAATCCCAATCATTCATGGCGCCATACCTTTATATTAACTAGATTGTGTATCTTGTATTGTCCCATCCCCTGCTAGGAAGGAAATTCCCTCCTTCTTAGCAGGGATCACTGGCTAGGAAGGTACTGTAGTTGTTTGACTTATTTCCTCTCAGTTATAATTCATGTGTGATTGACGTTACTATTATTATTATTCGTGTTGATGTTTTAATGTTTGTAGAATCCTAACCTTTGTATTGTGTAACAATATAGGTCTTGGACCGGTCCCTCTGTTAGTGTGATAATTATTTAATTCTTGTTACAGTTTGATGGTGTATTTATTTCATTTGAAAGTGTGTTTCAAAATTTGTTGAGAGAATGGTTTCTAGGAGTGTTGTTCATTTCTGAATAAGAGTGACAATTTGACATAGTGGTTTATTTCTTGAGAGTATAATATCTAGAGTGTTGAATTGCTAAGAGTGTGATTAAAAAAATTGAGTTTGAGATTAATTAGCACTAGTCATCATTTTCCTTGCATATATTTTGCATAATATCCTTTCACTAACAAAACATACCCATATCTACAATTAATGTGAAGAGCTGGAACTATTTTTCCAAATTAAAAGGACAATTGTTCTACCCAACAACAAGCTGAAGAAAAACCTATGCACAACTTTCACATAATGCAAGTCAAAGCAAAATTTGGAATGTTGTATGAAATATGAAGCAAAATTATTTAAGGTTCAAAGTAACATATAATAATTCAAAAGCATGTAAAATAATTAAATAAGCAATCTGCAATTTGATTCAATTAGATTGACCAATAAATGAAATTTGGGCATACATTTTCGTGAAGTAAGGAAATTTTGGCTTGCTTCACAAAAATGCACACCAAGCCTTCATTTCAAGGCCAAATTGAATGATTCAACATGGAGAGTACTTTTTTACTCATAATTAACATTAATTTTGCACATAGAAATGTTTTTTGTGCAAAAATATACCAAATTGGATCAATTTCGTAGGATTAAAGTCAAGATTTGTGTGTCTCAAATAAATGCACACTAGGACCTGTACTTAGTTGACTGCATGATAATGATCATTCCAACCTAAATATAGAGCATTTTATGCAACATACCTGTTAGAAATTAATTAACTAAGCAATGAAATACACAAAATATTGCGGAAACACAAATACAAAAACGCATAAAACAAGAGATACACAGATATACATGGTTCACCCAATATGGGCTATATCCATGAAGAAACAACCAGTCCTTCATTTCATATTATCCAACGAAATGAAGATATACAACCTACATTGGATCCGTTGTAATTTCCTCTTTGCTCTCATAGAATTTCCTCTCTCTTTCTTTCTCAAAATAATAATACGCAATCGCAATACAATTACCTCATATAGGTCGAGGGTTTCCTTCTAGGGAAAAAACTGTAAATTAACATACCATAAGATCATATGCCTAATGAATGGATTATATTGACTATGAAATTACAATATTTACAAGGCAAAATTTCATCTATTTTTAGCTTTAGGGGGGCTTCCCTCAAACCCTTGCTGGGGGGGGAATCATAAAGTCATCATCGTCCCCCCTAGGACCCCCTAACAGTGATTAAAGAAGAAGCATTACCACCCCATTTTGAATAGGGATCCAACATAGTTGACACAAAAAACCTCTGAAAAATCAGGAAGATAATCAAGCTTCACACCCAACAATCTCCCACTTGGATACTGACTATATAAACTCCATATATGATTCACTTGCTGGAAAACAAATCCACTTGGACATGGTTTTTTATCATATTCACCATCATACTTGAAAACCAATTGAAACTGAGCATAATATTAGTTTCTCCTTGGTTACAACTTTTGTTAACCTATCTACAAGATTATGGTTAATGTGTATCTTTTCCAACTTCAATTTTCCATCTGTTAAAGTTGACCATATGAAATCATACTTGAGCTATATATGTTTAGTCTTGGAATGAAATGTTGAGTTCTTTGAAAGATGAATGACACTCTAGTTTTCACTGTATAACCTGGCCATATATTACTTCTTTCCCAATTCATCCATACACCTTTGTAACAAAATCATTTATTTACAATCCTGTGTAGCAACAACATACTCTTCTTCTGTTGTTGAACGTGCAACAATGTTTTACAATTTTGAAACCCATCTGGCAGTTGTTCCACCTACATAAAAACATACCATGTGGTGCTCCTCCTGTTATCTCTATCACTTGCTATATCTGCATCAACATATCACTATAGAGAAATGTTTGAACCACCAAAGCATAATTCTTGATTTTTGGTACCTTTCAAATACTCGAGAATCCACTTTACTACCATCCAATGCTCTTTTCTTGGATTGTTCATATACCTACTTACAATTCCCACTGCATGTGCAATATCAAGCCTTGTGCATACCGTTGCATACATTAAGATTCCAACTATTGATGCATATGAAACTTTATACATATAATCCATCTCTTCCTAAGTCTCGAGGAACATCTCCTTACTTATTTTGAAATGTTTAGCCAAATGCATACTAAATTGTTTTTCATTCTGCATATTAAATATTTCCAACATCTTTTCTATGTACTCACTCTGAGACAATGTTATTTTGTTATTTTTCCTGTCTCTATTCATTCTCATACGAAGGATTTGTTGTGCAACACCCAAATCCTTCATTGCAAAAGAATTTTCTAGTTTTCCTTTGAGCACATTTATTTCCTGCATATTAGACCTTGCAACAAGCATGTCATCTACATACAATAACAATATAATATAGCTGCCATTATTTTTCGTTTTAAGATAAACACAATGCTTAGAGTGACATCTAGTATTATTAACCTTGTTCAAACATAAAGTTGTCAAATTCTAGATACCATTTCCTTGGAGCTTGTTTTAAGTCATAAGTTGTTCTTCAATTTTAACACTAACTTCTCCTTCCCTTTGACCTCATATCCTTGTGGTTGCATATTTATTTCTTCCTCCAAATCACCATGGAGAAAATATGTCTTTACATCTAACTGCTTAAGATGAAATCTTTTGCTTCCACTAGACTTAAAATAGTTCTGATTGAATTCTTTTTAACAACAGGAAAAAAATTACATCAAAGTCTATACCTTTCTTTTGTGCAAACACCTTGACCACAAGTCTACCCTTATACCTCTATTTATATCCATCTTCTTCCTTCAACCCGTAAACCCACTTATTCTGCAATGTTGTTTTACCTATAGGAAACTTGACTAAGTCCCAAGTCTAGTTATACATCAAGGGGTCCATCTCTTCTTCCATGGTTTGCTCCCACTTATTCTTGGTTTCTAATTGCATTGCTTCTTCATATCTTTCTGGTTCACTAGAATTAATTAAAAATACATAATATAATGAAGGAGAGTATTGTTCAGGGCGTCTACTTATCTTAGTAGATCTAATAAAACCAATTTCAAGTGTTGGAGGTGCATGTTTCTATTGTGGTTGTTGTTGTTGTTGTGGTTGTTGATGATTATGATTTTAAGGAACCTTTACTTTCTCTGTGATCTCATCAAGCACTGTGTATTCTTTGTTTTGTTTTACCTGTTTCTCTCCCTACATCTGATCCTTATACAAGAACTATTTATTGAATATGATATCTCTGCTCCTAATGGTTTTGTGATTTTCATAATAATATAAGTGATAACCAAAATAATTTACACCATACCCAATAAAGGTACATTTCCTTGATTTTTCCTCAAGATTTTTTCTATTTTATTTATTGATGTGGACAAAGGGTTCACAACCGAAAGTCTTTAAAAATGAGTAGATTTTTGTTTTACCTATCCATGCCTCCTCTAGAAAACCACCATCCAAGGAACTTGAAGGCCCTATGTTTATTAGATAAACAAAAGTATATACAACCTCTACCCAAAATTGTAAGGGAAATCCTACATGCAATCTAATGCACCTTGCACTCTCCATGATTGTCTTGTTCATCCTTTCCGACACACCATTTTCCTATGGTGTTCCTGGAACTATCTTCTCTCTGTGAATTCCATGCTCTGAATAAAAGTTATCAAACTATTTGTTGCAGTGTTCACCTCCATTGTTTGATATGAGACACTTGAACTTATTTCTTATCTCATTCTCAACCAAAGCTTTCCATTTCTTGAAAGTATAAAATACATCATATTTATTTCGAATACAATAAATCCATGTTTTCCAAGTTGCATCATCAATAAAAGTAACATAATAGCGAGTGCCACCGAGAGATGATACATGAGCAGGTCCCCATACATATGTATGCACAAGTTCTATTTTTTCGCTCTTCTTTTCCTTTCCAACTCTAATAAATATGACTCTCTTATGTGTTCCATAAACAAAATTCTCATAGAAATCCAAATCAACATGCTTCAACATGGCAAATAATATTCTTGAGTGAAGAATCTGCATCCCCTTATCATTCATGTTACCGAGCCTATGATGCCAGAGTGCCATATATTCTCTAGTAGAGGTTAAAGCATTAACAAAATTAGAAATATCATTGCATAAATTCAACATACAAATATTTTCTCCTTTTTCTATTATCAAGGCTCCTTTAGTGACCTTCCAGGTTTTGTTTGTGAATGTAGGTACACAACCTTCACCACCTAAATGCCCTGTTGAAATCGTATTTTTCTTCAGATATGGAACATGTCTTACCTCCTTCAATATCCATTGGTTTTTGTTTTGTTGGTTTATAAAAACCTTACCCATTCTGATGATTGTATAGGGTTTATCATCACCCAAATGAACGTGTCCAAAATATCCTTGAACGTAGTCATGAAAATGCTTCCTATCAGGTGTGGCATGGAATGAGGCCCTTGAATCTACCACCCAGGCATCAATAATATTATCTAATGAAATAATCAAATCATCTTGCAAAACATCACCTGTGAGATTTGTGTTATGATTGTTCTCTTCCTATCCCATCCTCTATCTAGAACTCCTTGTTGAGGGAGAGCCTCCCAACCTCTCTTTTCTTCATTACCCCTGGCAAACAAATAGAGTGTAGGTTGAAGTCCTTCCAGAACTTCCTATATGGAACAACATGCCTTCCTTCCAATAATATAGGAATATAGTTCTCTAGTTGGAGCATCCGACCTTTCAGATTTTTTTTTAATTGTCCGAGAGGGAGGCAAGAATGGCTATTCTTCTCTTAGGTCCTAACTTCATGAGCTATCGTTTGGAGCCTAACTCAACTACTCTCTGGTTGAATAGCTCTATGAAGTGGATAAAACTACTTTTATCCTTCTCACTCTATGAATTCCATACCGTGGGTGGGATGCATGATAGTGACTAGATTGTCTCTATCCAGGGTTGGCGATAGTAGGGACTTATATGTTAATTCCAAGATTCTGGTCCAAGGGGTTGAATAACTATGGGGTAGTGGGAATTGTATTATGTTCCATCCATCCTATTTGAGCATGAATTTTTCATTAGCTAGGTAACTGGTTTAATGCCCTCCTGATAAAGGTCGTTGTTGAAGGGGTGCCCTTTCCCTCGACAATAAAATTCCTTGCCCAATCGAAGTGGAGACAATAATATCTCGAGTTAGGCTAGCCAAGAGAGAGTATAAATTGTTACTCAAGTAGTGTGGGGTACTTCCTTCCCATTGTTGGTAGCAACATATATAAAGCATATGTTTATGTCTCTCATGTTGTATGTCTATTTAGTCGCCGAGTGTCTTGCTTGTTTGTCTTGTATGGATAATAATTGTTCTTTACCCACCCATATGTATCTTATTTCTTGGGCTTTCAAAAAGTCTTGATGGGACGCATGTCTTTAAATCGATGTCATCTATGGGTTCAAATATTTTGGGGATGGTCTCAACCTTGTCAAAACTTTAATTTCCCTCAAGCCATAGTCCCACCCTCCCTATAACAATCAAAAGGTTAGCATCATCATCATATTCACATAGTAATCATAATCAAAAGATGAAAAATAATCACCCTCAATAAACTAAATGGGGAAGGGCATGACTTGATCAACCTGACCTTGTTTTTTTCCTACACACGTTCATTTTGCGATAATCACAAATTCCTTTCCATCAATCCAAAAAAGATCCAATAGGAGGAGTATGGCCCCCATGAAAAAATGTGGAATTCTAAGCAATTAACCCTAGTGTGATCAAGAAATAAGTAAGAAGACCATCCATGCCCTGAAGAAATCAATAATGGGTAGCTAGGGGCTATGGTTTGATCAACCCCAACTAAACGCTTCATAGGTCATTCAGATGGTTCGCTATCTGGGTAGCTCAAAAGACTAAAATAATTCACAGGCTGGTAAGAGGTCTGTCAGATAAAGAAGAACAATTATTGGAAAATTAATGGTGATATGGGATAACATGCCCCATAAGGCATTAGTTCCAATATCATAAGTGCTTGTCCATATTAATGACCACAAATTTGATTAATTACTCTAAGTGCTTTATGAGTAGACATACATATATTTCTCACCAAAGATCGTATCTCTGGACTTGGACTATTATTTCTTGTTGAATCCGTCCTCCCTAATGAATGACAAGTATATCTCAATTAACAACGAGATTTCTTATCGTTTCTTATGTGTCTTGGAAAACGTATAGTAGGTGCAAATTCCCCTAATTTGAAGTCTATCATACGATTTGTTACATAAATGGGTAAATGTTCCCTCCCATTATGAACTACAATTGTATGACTGATCAGTGCGGGTACAATGACAGATGCTCAAGACCAAGTAACTATTATCTTTTTTACTTCTTTTGTGTTTATATATTTTTTTTCCTTAATGAATGATTAGCCACAAAAGAATTTTTTTTTAGTGAACGTGCCATCATCAATTACCTTTCTTTCCTTTTTTTATTTATGGATATGCCAACCGATTCTTACTCAACTCGATGAGGTTGAGGGCATCACTGTATTAATTCCTCTTTCGACTTTCTTTCCAAGTGCCACTATAGCCGAGGGGCACAAGATTTTTCTGCAATTGGGGTTATTCCGTTCCCCACCCATGAGATGGTCTACAGGGTTAATATTTACTCCTCTTACCTCAAAATGCTTACCCAACCAACATTTAGCTCTGGGTTTACCGAAACTTCTATTTTTTACAATGATATTACCAACTTGTCCAATTGTGGTTGAGAAATTCTTAGATATTAAACGAACTTCTCGATATGGTAATCTTAATGTGGCTGATCAATCTTCTTTTTTGATCAGTTCTACTACAACACCTATTGCTCTAGGCAATTGTCCACCATTTCCAAGTGTTATTTATATGTTGTGTATAGTCGTGCCTAAGGGAGTATTGGTTGAAATCCATAGTGCTTATGCTTAGAATGGTAAATTAGATGCCTACTATAGCCAAAGAAACTAAGAAGAAATGTAAAGAATGGGATTTCTTGAAACTAGCATATTGGAAGATAAACTGACTAAAATAACAATGAGCAACCACATTGTTGTTGGTTTCTTCCTCCTGACCAAATTTGTAACCTGAATTTGCAGATTGATTCTCAATAGTTTCCCTTATCAAACTAGAAGTTACCAAATAACCATGCATAGCACATAATAGAGATCCATTGACTATGCTAGCTACACCCAACATGTGGAATTGGATGCATAAGCATATTGTGCTCAACCTAGAATACAATCATGAAATTAAAAGTACTAGAGATTCCTAGAGGAATACCGTTAGAGAAGCTTCCTTGACCAATAAGGTGGATCAAGAAAATGGTAGTAGCAACTGCAACAGGAGTTGAGTATGCAACAACAATTCAAGGACACATACCTATATGGAAGCTAATATCCCACTCACGATCCATATAGAAAGCTACACCAAGTAGGAAGTTTAGAATGATTAGATCGTAAAGACCCCCGTTGTATAGCATTAATGACAGAAGTGCTCCCCAAATGGGATAGAAGTGAAAATTAGCTGCAAAGTAGAATAATGGTAATAAAGATAATATTGTTTGTATAAAGAAGAGAATCGGAAATAGGTTCACGATACCTCAATATCTACCGAAGGAGCTATGATGAAAGAAATAATGAATACAAAGGTTTCGGTCAATAGGGTAGGGATCATTAAGACACTTAACCATCCAATGTAAAGATAGTTTCAGTGCTAGTGATCCAGTGACAAAAGTGACTCCATAAATTTGTGATTTCGTGTCTTTCTATAATTGTGGTCATGGTTAGAACTTCGTTTATAAAATCATTAGAGGCTCCCAAGCATAAGGCTTTTTATTTTATAGTATAATATGATCCATGTATTAATGTCACCATATCTGGGATGGAATTCAATATTTATCCCAATGGGATAGATACTGATCTATACTATATGGATAAAATATACAGGTATTTTAGATAGACTCTATATTTTTTACATATATTCCACAATATATAGATATATTCCGTGGTTAGATACTCTATCAAATTCTTTATTCATGGTTCCAGAAAGAAATGGTAAATGAATTGGAATGGGAACAGATAGGATTGAATCTATTTATTTTATTTTATTTTATTTGTTTTCGCTATAATGAAGTGCAACACAATTCCCACAAACCTACTTCTTGGTCAGTTTTCTTTTACTTCATTCCAAATTCTCCTAGCTGATATCAAATCTTAATCCCGTTGTATGAATTGAGTGTTCGACTTCATTCAGAAAAATCCATTTCTTCTCCAATAATGTCTTTGTAATTTGATTCAATAACATTCTATTAGATAGGAACATATTTGATGAATATTCATAACTCTTGAATAGAGTATTATAAAGAAAATATTCACTAGATAACGACCTATTGGTTCTGAGCCATATTCGACGATGAATTAATGATTGGAAGCAGTTAACCCTTTCTCTCAAATTTTTGGTCAACCAATGGTGATATGAATATAGAGGATAATATGGCTGCATATGTTTCAATTGGATACCAATTTCTTGAATGTGTTTGAAATTCTTGATATGTCTAAGAGGCAATGGTTTCCATGAATTCATGACCAAAATTGAATTGATCGTGGATTTTGAATCATATCTACAAAAAACATTTTGGATACTTTTTTTAGGGAAAAAATCAGGTTATGCTATTAACTTCTTATACCATAAGTAATTCAAAGACTTTTCAATAGTTCTTCATTTGCCAAAAAATCTCACCGCGAAAACAAAGGGAGCTATGTTTGAAATAGGAAGGGATCTCAAAGAATTAATTTTCCTAGAAAGAACGTTGGTTTCTTAGAGGATTTATATTGCCTCAGATATTGTGTATTAAATTTAGATATTTCTATCCAACCTTTTTTAAACAATCCCAACTGATACAAAGATCCCAATGAATTGGGTTTTTTTGTACGATTGAATCTATTACTGCAAAAAAAACTAAGACACTAGATCCTAGGAGTCCAAACTACATTCTTTATGAATTCTTCATCCATATCCTTATCTATTTGTTTTGCGCCGAGAGTAAACTTAATTTCATATTCTTTAAGAAATCATATCACATCTAGGTGATTTCTCATTTTGGGTTAAGGAGAAAATGTGATCTGATCCTTATCGGACCTACTCTGATCCTTACCAGACTTACCTCGACATATTCCTAAACTAGAAAATGGAAACTCCACTAGAGGACTTTCTAAAAGACTAGAAACTAGATTAATATCACGCTCAATGAATTTAATAAGAGGAATCTAATTCTCTCTATTTCGTTCGAATATAGACCAAGAATCTCGAACCGCTAATCTAGCCATGCAACTCAAAATATGGGGAAGATAGTAGTAGGATTCTCAAATGGCAGTGAAGTAGGAATTTCTTGCAGTATCCAGCTGACCAATAATTAGCCCTCTCATCCATTTCTGATCCATCCAGATAAGTGCTTCTTACATCGATTCTCATACCTCACCAATCTCATCCTAAAAATTTACGTTTCTATTAGAACTTCTCTTATTAGGAAGGACAAGATGATCCAACCTTACCCTTACTTATGTGCATGCTATCCACTCAGTGTGGGTGCTGTCGTCAACACTTTTTGTACTGGCTAACCTCATAAACTTGAAATTTCAACATTCACTAGTGCTGCATAACACTTACCTAAAGAATTCTTACTTTGGTACCACTTACCTTTATTTGACCTACCTTGACTTTACCCTTATTGCTACCTCCTCCAACCAACCTTCTCTTTACCAAATTCTCAATACTGCTTGCTTCCATAAACCCACTTAGGAATTCCCCAACTTACATAGCATTGGATCAGATCATATAGAAGGAAGCAAGGGCCTTCACATAGAGAAGATACTACCTTGTTGGACATGCTTTAGACACCATTGTTAGGAGATTAGATGATTTCATGTTAATACATGTTACTTACAACCTCTTATATTTCACAACATATGGATAGATATTTCTTGCCTCACTTAGATTACCTTTGTACTTCCCCACACTTATAGATAGCTTTGGATTATCAGATGCAAGGTCTTCACATTGAACATTGGATTGGTCATGGGATTTAGACAACATTCAATAGTTTCCTGAACACTTACTTCATTAATATCTTTGGTACGACTATTCCTTATTTTCCTGGTTGGAGACTAGTTAAGAATTAGAAAATACTACCCTAGGTCACTCGACTAACAGGAGAGGATGTGTTAGCATGGATCGATCGTAAGGGAGAGGTATCATAAGGCTGCTCAACTAATAGAAGAGGATGTGTAAGCATAAGCCCGCTCGACTAACAAGAGAGGAATAGACCTCAAAGACCTTTACTTAAGGATTCATTCGTTACTCCTAGAACTTCTAAGATTGAATCGAGGTGTGGAGATGAACTTCCAAATAAAATTAATGAATGAATACAACGACAACATTGCTATGACCTTTGTGCATGCAACCTGTTCTACTATCCTTCACTTTACACTTCACCCCAACTATGCCAAAACCTCTTGTTTTCACCCAGAAATGAATGTTCTTACTTAGTGGAGTGGTACCGAACTTACTTTACTATTCACCCATTACTTAACTTTTACCAACAACCCTGCTCATTCTCCTTACCAACCTTTAGAAACTAGACTTACTCACTTATAAAACTTACAACATTGGATCTGACGAAGGGCTATAAAGTAGACATAGAAAAAGCACCATTGTACGGGCTTCATACAACATTACTAGCCTTACATAATACTTACTTCATCCATCTCCTGGGTACCACTGTGACTATTTTCGGGTCATTCTTAATGCCCAGATACCATTGGATACATTTATACATCCAATATTGCTAGGATATTATTCCTTGCCTTCACGTTATGGTCTACTTACTCTACCTAATACCCGACCCACCTAAATACCTAGACTTGGTAGCTATATACCACTTATGAAACAACCATACCTTACCTTTTCTTTATTACCTGTTGTGCTGTACAACAGACCCCCCCATTTTTTTAAATTTTTTATACAAAATCATAATAAGAAATGGGTCCCTTTTAAAATAAACATTAGATGTGTGAATAAATTGGTATTAACCCATCATAAGAAAATCCCTATCAAAAGGATTAATGTAAATGAAGTACTTTAAAAACCTTTTGAATAGAAATAAGGTGAGTCTTTTAAAAAAAAATTATAAATTTCTTCGTTATTGCGATAAAGCGATTGCAAGATCACATATCGCAATAACAAGGGAAACATATATAAAGACTCATTCACTCACTCCGATCCGAAAAGTTAATCGCTATCGGATATCGGGAAAGGCAAATCACAAAACACAATGAAATAGCCCCTTGATGTCTCCAATGTGATAAATCGTATCGCCATTGGCAATCAGCAACAACAAGTCAAGACACGATTAAAGGCATACTCGAATCCTCTTATGCAATAAGGCATATCGTAATCAGCGATCGGCGAAGTCATAATGGCATGAAAAACCTCCACCTCCCCTTATTTATATATAGTGGGGGAAAAATGAGTAGGGAAAGATGTTCAAACCTCCGCCATCTTATCGGTCAATAATCCATTCCCCGATTGCGATGCTTAAATGAGGCGCATAGTTCAAAAACATATTATAAAGGTTTGCATGCATTATATCACCTTTCAGTGATCAGAGATATCTTAAATGAATATTAAAAGCCTTTTCTTTCATGTTACCAACTGCCGATTTATGATTTACCTCTAATGATCTGTCAAAGAAATCTAAGCCACGCTTCAATGAATCATTTGGCATATAAACGACGTGATGGGCATTTAAAGCCTCCTTAACCATGATTGACAGGTTAAATGGCTAATCAATGAAGGAGTTAAGGGAAGATTTTCCTTTAGATTTTATCCACGACAATTTCACTATAATCCATTATCACTTGATGATCGATGTAATTCTTTCATATTAGTCTATAGCAGAATTTCTTTGTATCACGTTTTTCTCATCGCTTGTGTAGAACTCCATTGAAATAAGAAATTTCAAACAAATGGGAAAGAGATCAAAGAAATCTGTAGCAGCAACAGCTCCTACAGCAACAGTGCAACCAACCAAGGATCCAGGGCCAAGCAAAAAAGGGTTAATTTCAGAAACTACATGCCTCGACCTTGGAAATACTAGTTGGGAGAGAATTTACAATTTAATTGAAGCAGAGGATCCTGAGGAAGTTTTGGAAGAAGCTACAACCGACTCAACTAGCAGATCGGAAGCATCCCTCAAAGATTTAGCTTGTTCATATTTGCACATAATAGCAGCACGAGAAAAGATTCTTCCATACAGAGACGTAGTGAGATGGGTGGTAGAGGAAATTCCAATCTCAAACAGAACATTTTGCATAGTTTACGTGAGGATTTTTGGCTCATTCTAGCCTGATGACTTAAGGAAAATGTATCACTTGCCCGAACCTGAAAAGAAGTACAACAAAGCCTTCCTGGAAAATTTTGCAAATGAGAACGAGACAGAATCGGCTCCAATTAAGCAGTGGAGACAGAATCGTGAGAAGCACAAAAATGAATCATCAGGTAAGTACTCTGTGGAATCATTGTCTTCTCCTTACTGTTATGCTGGGGCTATGATGTGTAGAATGTGGGGGATACATGACTCTGCTAAATTCACCATTGAAATGGTCCCTTTAATGGAAGTAGTAGTCAATAGTTATGTGATGGATTGGGCAAACATATTGTTCGACAAATTAGCCACTGCAATTCTTGAATTTAGATCAAATGCACGCAAAACTACCAGAACCATTCCCCCTTTCTATTATAGTGCTTATATTATGGATACTCTCTGTTTTAATTCTGAATATCTGATTCTCGGCTAGAGATGGAATCTCAAAGACCCTAAGCCAATCCATATTTATCATCAAATGTTGTGGAAAGCCCACTACAAAGATCATTTTTACCAAATCTGTACTGGTTTTATATTGCCTGTCTATTATGCTATTTTTGATAAGCCTGCCCCAAGGATTTCTGAGGAAGCAGGGATAGACTTGACTGCAGTTGGTAATTGGTTCGGAGAAGATAAGTTCACTTATATAAGGATTTTTGGCAGCCTTACAAGACCCCATGTCATTTCTCTGTATGTGCCCAATAAGTTGTTAGATGGGGAATTGGCCTACCAGATAACAACAGAAGGAACATCCAAAACTCTTAGAAATTCTAAGAAGCAGGTATGGCCTACATTTCCTTTGAGATGCGGTGTTTATACTCTCCATGATTACAAACATGCAGAAAAGGAAGCAGAAAAAATAAAAATGCTCAATCTTGCAACAATTCCCAAAAGACAATATGATCCAAGAAACGTTGCCTACAATGTTCTTGAACAAGCCAAACTTACAAGGTTTGATCATGAAAAGGATGAATTTGATGACTTGTTTTCCTCAACAAAATAACTATTTCAGGTACAAACATTGGCCAGGATCAGGTATAATGATGAAGGGCTGGAAGTGTTCAATCAGCTTAGAGAACAGAGGTTGCAAACTCTGCCTCTAGACTTATTAGAAACCACCCCAACAATCCAGTCAAGTGAACCTCAACAACAAATTGTTGATAAATCCCCTGCTGTGGGGAAAATTCTTGAGAAAGGAAAAGAGCCAGAATAGGAGAAAGAATAGGAAAAGGGTAGTGAACACATGGATATAGATACTCAGATTGACCTTAAGCTCCTTAAAGAATGGAAATAGTTTGATTCCATTATAAGAAATCCTGAGAGTTCACAGGGTTTTAGCACGCTTGAAGTGACAGTTGGTCACAAGACAACAATAAGTACAGTTCCAATTGAAGGAACCAGCGGCCTACCCACAAGCAAAGATGTAGAGATAATCCCTAAGGATCCATCAGATGAAATTGTTTTGCATATAGAAGAAATACCACCTTTAGATATCTTTTACAGCCCTAAGCATAGGGCTGTAGTGAAAAGGAAAAGGAAAAAGAGAAGGATTGATCAATCTTCCCTTTTACCTACACAAACAGAGATGGATAATGTGGTTTGGAAAGAAGAATTCAATCCTTTCGAAGACCTCACAAAACTTTCTCAGTATGCCGGAGCCTACTCGGCAGCTATTATGGATAAAGCGTCGGAAGTAAGCAATTTACTCAAGGAAAAAGACCAAACAATTGTTTCATTGTAGACACAGGTATCTGAAAGACAACAAAGAATAGAACAATTAGAATAGCAGTTAGCAGCACAACAGCAGATAAACAACCAACTAAACGAACAATTGCTCAAGGAGAAACAGATGATGGACCAAAGCGCAGTACAGAAACAAATGGAATTATCCACAACATTGTCCAAGCTGAAGACAATGAATGAACATATGAGTAAAACAAAAGATGAGAAAATCTCTCAATTATCACAACAGATAGAAAGGTTCAAAAGTCTTCCTCAACCAGCAGATTTTAGGTCTGAGGCTCTCCAAATCAATAAAGCATTGATTAAGCAGCTAAATTTACTATGTCATAATATTTCCCTTATCGAGCCCCTCTGTGAGATTGCTTCATCAATGATTGACAAATCAATTGACGCCAAGCAGAATTTGGAACAAGCCGATGAGACTTTAACCAACTTTCTTGCTTGGCAAGGAACTAGTGAAGGGCAAGCTGTAAATCTGCCTAAAATTCTAGAATCACACAAGGAGATTCTTTTCCTAAAATGGTAGTCGCAATTGATGAAAGCAGAAAGGGAAACTTCAAGATGCAAATCAACAACTAGTAATTTAATTGAGTTAATCAATGATACTCTTTATCTGTCTAATTTGATTTCACAGTGCACTTCAGGTAAATTTCCGTCGGCCAAAGCATTGGAACAAACATGCAATCAAGAATTGGAAAAGAAGGAGCGATTAATCGAAGGCATCCAAAGTTTATCCTGGGACACCTTTTGGTTCTTCCTAGTTAAACCATATAGTCAAAGGGCATCACTGAAATGTCTCACCGATGCGATCGGTTACATGATTCTCGAAATTCATGATGCCACATATTCAGCCCAACTACATTCACGCTTGAGTCACCCTCCAGAATTTCAACCAATGCTTGTTATCTGCCAGCTCAAACCAAAGGATGATCATCCGAAATAGTGAATCATGCTACCGACTGCAAATAGACCTATTTCAAGGAGATCTTCATGATTTGATTATACCACCTAATAGCATTTTTATTTCATAATTAGTTAGCTTAGATAGTATTTATAGACCCTTTCATGTGTTTAGAAAGGGTCCTCAATTTTTGTATAAACTTAGATCGAGAAGTCACACTATTGTACTTATGATATATTTTTTATGAAGGCTGGGACAATATTCTGAATTTTAATGAAGAATGCTTTGATGAGATATGCACTATTACTTTTTGTGGAAGTGTTTCTAAGTTAGAAGAAGGAATTTGAATGTGATTGATATCAGGAGTGATCCAAATAACATATGGTACTATTATCTATGATTTTGCTCCATTCTTTCATATGAATCAACATTTATTTCATCTTTCTATCATTGGATATATGTATGTGTTTTAACAACAATCCTTATACTTATCACTATTGAATGTTTAAGGAGTGTTATTCTTTCAATCATATTTATGTCAATGATATATGAAGAATAGTGTAACAATGTTTTAATGATTACTTCGTTCAACTATTTGAACAAAGTAATTATCATATGAATAAATGTCTTTGTTTACCAATAGAGTCATCTATATGCCTGTTTGTAGATAAGATCATCAAAATTTACACTAAAGCAGAAATTTTCCGGGATATATTATTTGTTTATAATATTACTTTTTAGATTAAATCATCCATCCATTATCATTAGATACTAGAAAATCAACCACTTATCCATCCTATTTACAAACCCTTGGGAAGCTGGTCCCAAATTACATCCAGTCGGAGCCACCACACCAAATGGAAAAGGAGCTGCTTTTAAGGTCTAGACCGGGTGGTTTTCCCCGATGTTGATGCAGTGATTTTCGAGGCATAAAAATTTTTGGCGCTAGAAGGAGGGCATGAACTGTGAATAGTGAGTAAACCCTAACCTACAACCCATTCTGGGAGTAAATCTCCCTCCACCTCACCTCCGACCTCTGCTTTGCATGCTGGAACTCCAGTTTTCAAACGAGAAGAAGAGGAGTCAACTACCACTGCTTAACCCCAACATTCCCCAGAACGATTAACTCTTGAGTCTCCTGAAGTTCAGTCCCTTATCCATAAACTTCAAGGCTTTTCGATATCACCACAGAAATCTGAGGTATCTCAAGGCAGTGAGACTTCACAATTCATTCCACCTCACCACCTCACCAGACTTCAGAGTGGGAAGCTTGGTATTGAACCTCCTGAGTTCCATTTACCTAAAAGGAAAAGGGAAAGAAAGAAAACTGAAGGATCTGATAGTGAGACTATTTCATCATCATCCATTTCATCTTCTCCAGTATGAAGTCAACCATCCACTCCTCCATTACACATTGTTGTTCAACAGGGATCAGGAACTTCAACATCCCGACCTACTCAAACCTCAATATCATCTCCTTCCCAAACATCTGGAATTTCATCGGAAATATCATCTAGTATTAGTTCTACGATGCCTGCACCATTACATCCACTGCCAGCACACCCTGAAAAATGGTTGCCGAAATTTAATCCAGATGCAGGAATACAAGCTGATGAGCATATTAACAACTTCATGTTAGCAGTTAACTTAAAAGGAGTGACAAAAGAAGATGTCGTTGTTAGGCTTTTCCCTTACACTTTACAAGGATCAACTGGGTCTTGATATTTTTCCTTGCCCTCGGGATCCATTACAAGTTGGAACATTTTTCAGGAACAGTTCTTAACTAAATATGGGGACGATATATCTCTAGCAACATTAATCAATGATCTCTCGAACCTTAGGATAGAATATAAAGAACCTATAAAGGAGTTCAACTCACGGTTTAATAAAATCTTGAATAAGATTCCAACTGCCTCTAAACCGAGTGAGCAAATCAGAAGCGAATGGTATATAACAGCCCTACCCTCAAATATAGCTATTTTGTAGATTGAGCTGCTAAACCAACTCTAGTTGAAAACATGAAAGAGGCACTTCCTGTAGAGAAACACATTATTGCTTTAGAAAAGAAAGCTACTCTTGAAGATAGAAAATCCAAAAAAGTTTCTTTCGAAGATGATTCAAAGAAGAAAACCCCTAAAGATCCATATGATATGGATGGTCTCCAAAAAGTTCTCAAGACTATGTCAAATGAAATGGTAGAAATAAAAAAATAGGTAGCTGAGACTTCAACAAAAAGGCCATTTAGAAACTTAAAAAAACCAGAATCAAAGCCCCCAAATACTATATCCAATGCAGACTCAGATCCTGAAGAGGAAGAAGAGGAAGAAACAGTCTTGTCATCTGAAGAACCTGAAGAAGAGGAGACTGTAGAATGTCATGGGATGTGGGACTTTATTTTGCCTAATTCCGATACAGAAAATGAATAGGAAGCTTTCCCTGTGACTACTAGGAGTAAGGGTACTCTTGAACTTGTTCATACAACTTAGAAGAAAACGAATGCAGGTATTACTACTACCAAAGAAAAGATTCCCACAAAGAAATCTACAGCGATACCGTCCCAAAATCAGCCATCAACTTCAAATCCACCACCAACATCTAAAACATTAGTAGTTACCGATTCTATGGACTACAATATTATCGAAGACATGAAGAAAACAAGGGCAAATATCACTATGTTTGAGCTTAGTAAACTCAAACATCAACAAAAACTGCTACTTAAGGAGTTAAATGTTGTACCTTCTTCTCCTCTTCCCAATGTTGTATTGTACAAAGCTGCTAATGAGTTAGGTAAACCACCCCCTGGTAGAGTAGAAGCTACTGATGTTGTTTTAATTGGGGATAGCTCGAATTCCCATACTTCTTTCCTCTTAACCTACGAGATCTATAATAGAAATCTACACCACTGTTTGATTGACTCAGGGGATTCCTCTAATATAATGCCAAATTCAGTTTGTTCAAAACTGAACATTGAACCCCAAAAGTCTACAATTCATATTGTACATTTGGATAAAACTAAAGTCTAGGTTTTAGGAGAAATCAACTCAGTTACTATTAGGTTATCATCTCATCCAAGAGTGGTTCAAAGAATTGATATTTTAATCGTAGATATACCTGAATTCTATGGTTTTATTTTGAGTAGAGACTGGTCTAAGAAACTCCACGGTTATATTTCCACCAATTGGTCTCATATGTGGTTACCTTATAAAGGAAAGAAAAATCAAATCAAGATCGATCAGGAGAAACACATGACCCATACTATTACTAAATTCTAACAAGAAAATCAACCAATAGAATTCAATAACAACATTTTGGGGAATTACTCATCTGAATCATTCTTTGGCAATTTTACTGCTCAACCATCCCCTTTCTCAGTTAATAATTTCACATCCCAAATTGAAATTTTTTCACAAACAGATACATCAAGATGTGTTAATGTTGCTGACGAAACTGTAAATAAAACTATAGATAAACCTTTGTTTTGGTCATTATATTTTGATGGGTCCAAGTCTAGTGAAGGTGCAGGAGCAAGATGTATTTTAGTCAATCGTGAGGGGGAAAAGACCATGTTATCATGTAGGTTAGAATTTGAATGCACAAATAATATAGTTGAATATGAAGCCTTAATTCAAGGACTCTACAAAGCAATTGGTCTTAAAGTTCAATATTTGAAAGTGTTCGATGATTCAGAAATTGTTATAAGACAAGTTAGAAATACAATTCATTGCCTTTCTAGTCACCTGAAACACTATCAGTCTTTGGTACAGGACCTTATATCTCAATTTTTAGCATTCAATATTTCTCCCATCCCTAGATCCCAGAATGTAGCAGCAGATTTACTAGCTAATGTTGCCTCCAAACTCCTGCCATCTGAAGATTACAACCCAGATAGATTTTCAGTAAAGTTAATTTTTACACCATCAATTCCTGATAATGTGACTAACTGGCAAGTGTTCAATCATGATGAAGACATTCTAAATTTCTTAACTTCTGACAAGTGCTATGATGATCAAATTATTGATGAAAGTGATCATGACCTTCAAATGAAGGAAAAGCAAGAAGAAAACTCAATACCTAAACTAGTGGTCAAGCTTGAAGATCTTTATGACATTAAAGACAAGTTTAAATAGCTTACTAATTCAAAGCTCTAGAGTTCTACTATGATATTTGAATTGATAAACCTTGGTACTAAGCATAATCCTCAAAACATCAATTTGGGATTAGGACTTTCTTCAGAAGAAATAATTGCATTCATTAGATTATTACATAAGTATAAAAATGTCTTCGCTTGGAAATATGATGATTTGAAAACATACGATACATTGATCATTCAACATACTATTCCAATGCTTTCTAAACAAAAACCAGTGCAACAGAAGTTAAGAAAGATTCATCCTAACTTATAGAGTCAAATTAAGGATGAACTAAACAAACTCTTGAAAGCTAAGCTATTTTTTCCTGTTAGACATTCAAACTGGGTGTCCAATATAGTACCAGTAAGGAAGAAAAATGGAGACATTAGAATTTGTATCAATTTCAGAAATCTTAACAAAGTAAGCCAAAAGGATAGCTTCTCTTTACCTACCATGGAGCAGACACTCCATTCAGTAGTTGGTTCTGAGTTAATGTCCTTTTTAGATGGTTTTTCATGGTATAACCAAATTTTGGTCCATCCTGATGACAGACTTAAGCCTACCTTTAGAACCAAGTGGGGAACTTATGCCTACCAAAAAATGCCTTTTGGACTTATCAATGCTGGAGCTACATTACAAAAAGCGATGGACATAGCATTCAAAGGATTAATCAATAAATCAGTAGTCATCTATTTAGATGATATTACTGTATTTTCCAAGAAAAGGTTAAACCATTTGCATGATTTGAAACAAATCTTTGAACACTGTAGAAGGTATGGTATCTCACTCAATCTAAAAAAGTCCTTTTTTGCTCTTAATAAGGGAAAGCTCTTGGGCTTCATTGTTTCAAAAGATGGTATTTATATTGATCCAGATAGAATCAAAGAGATTTATGATATTCCATTCCCTCATAATAAAAAATCCATGCAGTCATTTTTAGGTCAAATTAACTTTGTAAAAAGATTTGTCCCAGATTGTTTTGCCATTACAAATTATGATCAAGAAAAACTCGGTGTTTAAATGGGGGCATACAGAGAAAGTGGCATTTGATTCCATCAAACAATCAATCATAAATTCCCCTGCTTTGAGCACTCCTAATTTTTCAAACCATTTCATCCTATATACCCTTGCATCTGATTCATCTTATGCAGCAGTACTAACACAAATTAATGATCAAAACTTGGAAGCACCAATCTCATTTTACAGCTCAAATATTCAAGGTGCTGAACTACTCAGAAGTTGAAAAACAAGCCTTTGTTGTGTACAAAGCCTTAAACATTACAAACCCTTTCTCTTAAAAGCTCATACAAAAGTTATAGTTCCTTTTTCGGCAATAAGGCAGTTACTAGTCCAAAGGGAATTAGGAGAAAAGAGAGCAAATTGGGTCACAACATTACAAGAATATGACTTGGAAATCAAACCAGCAAAGATTGTCAAAGGCCAATGTTTTTGCAGGTTATTAGTAGGAGCATCCAATATTCAGGAACCTAAAGGTACAAAAGATACTAAAGAAATCAATCAGATAAGTATCACTAATCTTGAATCTCAATACGCAGATCTGATTGTCTATTTGAAAATGGATATGCTCCTAATATTTCCTATAAAAACAAATGTTCCATAAGATTGAAAGAAAAAAACTTCATAATTGTAGATGATGTGTTATTTAGACGAAATTATGATTCAATCTTGTTAAGATGCTTAGAAAAACCTGAAGCGCAAAAGGTCTTGCAGGAGTTACATGACGGACCAGTAGGAGGACATTTTGGAGCTGATACAACAACTCACAAAATCATTCATGTTGGATATTATTGGCCCACCCCGTTCAGAAATACTCATGAATACGTAAGGAAATGCCAAAGTTTTCAAACCACTAGTGGAAGATAAAGAAATCCAGCTTTCCCTTTGCAACCAGTCAACATTGAACAACCTTTTGAACAATGGGGATTTGACATCATTGGAGAAATCACTTCACATTTGTCCAAGCAGAATAGGTATATTCTTATAGCCACTGATTACTTCACTAAGTGGGTTGAAGCAATTCCTTTGAAGGCAACAAACTCTGAGGCAATCATTGAATTCATAGATCAGTTCATTATTACCAGGTTTGGTGTCCCAAACGCTCTTATTTTTTATAATGCATATTATTTCTCTTGAAATTCTGTATTTGAGTTTGCTATCAAAAGGGGATTTAAATTGAAGTATTCTGCGAACTATTACCCTCAAGGTAATGGTTTAGCAGAATCCACCAATAAAAATCTTATCAAAATCATGAAGAGAACTATTGAGCAGAATCATAAAAATTGGCATAAATCTTTGATATTTGCACTATGGGCTGACCAAATAACACAGAAAGCCTCCATAGGCACTTATCCATTTAATCTAGTGTATGGAAAGGAAGTTGTCATACCAACAAATTTAATACTTCCATCACTAGCTTTAGTGCAGTTTATTGAAGAAAGCCCCTCATATTCTATTCAACTTAGACATGATCAAATTATGAAATTAGAAGAAGAGAGAGAGAAAGTTCAAACTACTCATGTAAAACATCAGTAAATTATTAAGTCATCTTTCGATGCAACTTCAACCAGTTCAAAACAATTACAAGTTGGTGATCTAGTTTTGAAATGGGAAAAATCCCATGAGGATAAAGGAAAACATACTAAGTTTCAAAAGATGTGGCTTGGACCATTCCAAATCAGTGAGAAGATAGGCCCTTCTACATTCATATTGCAAGATCTATCAGGAAAGAGGGATTCTCTTCCTGTTAACGACCTTATCTTGAAAAAATTCTTCAATTGAGGAGGTAACCCCTTCTCCCTTTGTAAATATTCAATTTTCGGTAGAATTTGTGTGCATAAGTTATTTTGTTTAGAATCTTAGGAAAATAAAGTTGTAAGAAGCCTCCCATTGGTCTTTGCTATATTGAAAAAGTTACTCAAAAGAAATAGTGCTGATATTTATTTTTAAGAAATGGAAGGCTTAAATGAAAGTGAAATTTCTAGGAAATTAGGTATATTTAGATTCTGAAAACCCCATTTTATTTTTGTGAAATCTTCTCAAGTCTTAGAAGTACTATAAATTATTTTAATGTTTTCAAAAAGCCTGAAGATGGTTATCAATACAAAACAAAAACTGATTCAATCTTAGCATCTTCAACTCTCACCCTATCATCCATATTCTCTTAAGGAGAAAATTGTTCATCCCATCCATCAAAGTTTATAATTACTCAGAGTGTAATTCTAAAATATATTTGATATAAAAGATAAGAGGTCTTATTACAAGCTTGCTTATCATGATCATAGGGGAATAGTTTAACTGACATTACCAACACTGCATACCAAAACATGGTAATGGCTTATAATTATAAGACAAGGGGTCTCATCACGAGCCAACTTGTTCAGTTAAATTACAACCAATGAATGGCATTGTCAACAACTGGCCACCAAACCAGGACAATGGATTTTTATCTTACAAAATTAAGGAAAAAAGAAAAATTAATACAAAAATATGGAAACATATCTTTTGGATTCATTCTTTTTAATTATACTTTGAAATGGATGGAATAATGAATAGTCAAATGGTTAAAAGGTATCCCTGTCGAGACTATAGACGTTTGCTGGCAGCAAAGGCTCTACCTATGACAAAGGAGTCATTATAAAGCTAAGTTGGAAATGTCTGTTGTTTTATCATTATCAACCAATTAAGGCTAATTTAAAACTTAGAATGTATTTAATTTTAACAAGAGAAGGAAATAGCAAAAATAGTTATCATTATATTCAGAATTTATGATTACCTAGTTATATTAGATTTTCTCTATTAGATAAGATTTCCATATTAAGAAAGTTTAAGTATTTTAGTTAATTTCTCAGAGATAACTATTTCTCCCAGTGAATCGCCAATTGTTGTGATGTACAACAAACCCCCCATTTCTTAATTTTTTTATACAAAATCATAATAAGAAATGGGTCCCTTTTAAAATAAACATTATATGTGTGAATAAATTGGTATTAACCCATCATAAGAAAATCACTATTAAAAGTATTAATGTAAATGAAGTACTTTAAAAACCTTTTGAATAGAAATAAAGTGAGTCTTTTAAAATTTTTTTTATAAAGTTCTTCGTTATTGTGATAAAGCAATCGCAATAACAAGGGAAACATATATAAAGACACATTCACTCACTCTGATCCGAAAAGGTAATCACTATCGGATATCGGGAAAGGAAAATCACAAAACACAATGAAATAGCCCCTTGATGTCTTCGATGTGATAAACCATATCGCCATCGACAATTGGCAAGGACGAGTCAACACATGATTAAAAGCATACTCGAATCCTCCGATGCGAGGAGGCGTATCGCAATCGGTGATCAGTGAAGTCACAATGGCATGGTAATAAGACCCGAATCCATTCCCTGATTGCCATGCATTAAATGAGGCACATAGTTCGAAAATGTATTTAAAAGGTTTGCATTCATTGTATCACCTTTCGGTGATCAAAGATATTTTAAACGAATAGTAAAAGCCTTTTCTTTCACGTTACCAACCGCTGATTTACGATTTACTTCTAATTATCCATCAAAGAAATCTAAGCCACGCTTCAATGAATCATTTGGCATATAAACAATGTGATGGGCATTTAAAAACTCCTTTACCATGACTGACAGGTTAAACGTCTAATCAATGAAGCAGTTAAGGGAAGATTTTCCTTTAGATTTTATACACGAAAATTTCACTATAATCCATTAACACCTGTTGATCGATGTAATTCTTTCATATTAGTCTATAGCAGCATTTCTCTGTATCACGTTTTTCTCATCGCTTGTGCAGAACTCCGTTGAAATAAGAAATTTAAAACAAATGGGAAAGATATCAAAGAAATCTGCAGCAGCAACAACTCCTACATCAACAGTGCAACCAGCCAAGGATCCAGGGCCAAGCAAAAAAGGGTTAATTTCAGACACTACATGCCTCGACCTTGGAAATACTAGTTGGGAGAGCATTTACAATTTAATTGAAGTAGAGGAGCCTGAGGAAGTATCGGAAGAAGCTATGGCCGGCTCAACTAGCAAATCGGAAGCATCCCTCAAAGATTTAGCCTGTTCATATTTGTACAGAATAGCAGCACGAGAAAAGATTCTTCCATACACAAATGTAGTGAGATGGGTGGTAGAGGAAATTCCAGTCTCAAACAGAACATTTTGCATAGTTGACGGGAGGATTTTTGGCTCATTACAGCCTGATGACTTAAGGAAAATGTATCACTTGCCCGAACCTGAAAAGAAGTACAACAAAGCCTTCCTGGAAATTTTTTCAAATGAGAACGAGGCAGAATCAGCCCCAATTAAGCAGTGGAGATAGAATCCTGAGAAACACAAACATGAATCATCAGGTAAGTACTCTGTGGAATCATTGTATTCTCCTTATTGTTATTCCAGGGCTATGATGTGTAGAATGCGGGGGACACATGAATATGCTAAATTCAACATTGGAATGGTCCCTTTAATGGAACCAATACTTATGTGATGGATTGGGCAAACATATTGTCCGACAAATTAGCCACTGCAATTCTTGAATTTAGATCAAATGCACGCAAAACTACCAGAACCATTCCCCCTTTCTATTATAGTGCTTATATTATGGATACTCTCTGTTTTAATTCTGGATATCCGATACTCGGCTGGAGATGGACTCCTGAAGACCCTAAGCCAATCCATATTTATCATCAAATGTTGTGGAAATCCCACTACAAAGATCATTTGTACCAAATCTATAATGGTTTTATATTGCCTGTCTATTATGTTATTTTTGATAAGCCTCCCCCAAGGATTTCCGAGGAAGCAAGGATAGATCTGACTGCAATTGGTAATTTGTTCGGAGAAGATAAGGTCACTTATATAAGGCTTTTTGGTAGCCTTACAAGACCCCATGTCCTTCTTCTGTATTGCCCGATAAGATGTTAGCTCGAGAATTGGCCTACCAGATAACAACAAAAGGAACATCCAAAACTCTTAGAAATTCTAAGAAGCAGGTATGGCCTACATTTCCTTTGAGATGTGGTGTTTATACTCTCCATGATTACAAACATGCAGAAAAGGAAGATGAAAAAATGCAAATTCTCAATCTTGCAACAATTCCCAAAAGACAATATGATCCAAGAAAAGTTGCCTATAATGTTCTTGAACAAGCCAAACTTACAAGGTTTTATCATGAAAAGGATGAATTTGATGACCTATTTTCCTCAGCAAAATCACTATTTCAAGTACAAACATTGGCCAAGATCAGGTATAAAGATGAAGGGTTGGAAGTGTTTAATTAGCTTAGAGAACAGAGGTTGCAAACTCTACCTCTAGACTTATTAGCAACCACCCCAACGATCCAGTCAAGTGAACCTGAACAACAAATTGTTGATAAATCCCCTGCTATGGGGAAAATTCCCAAGAAATGAAAAGAGCCAAAACAGGAGAAAGCACAGGAAAATGGTAGTGAACTGTTTGGTCAATTTAGTATTCCTAAATTGATATCATTAATTGTCAACCCAGGGCTCGTAAGCTGATGAAGTGAAGGTGTACTATATGTACTTAAGCAACCTCTTAGAGCTTTTTGTCGTTTGGGGTGTTGTTTATGGTTAATTTATCTTCCTAAGATGGAGTGATGTATTTATAAACAAATGAGTGATGGTGTGTGTGAAGTGAATTCTAGATGAGTGAGGGTGTGTGATTAGTGGTTTCTAACTACTTGCTGAAAAGGAAAACTTGAAGGAAATAAATGAATTAAAATGAACTGAAAGCAAAGAACCACTTTCTAATGGTATTAGACACCATTCATGCTGCTGCAAATAAAAAGTAAGAAAATCACTTAAAAGACCAATGATAATGTTTATCTCTTCCTAACTCTCTGCCTCTAACACATAGTACTGTGTAAGAAACGATTAGGAAGTAGCTAAAGATAAGTCTAAGAAATGATAAAAATGAGAAAAATCTACTTTAAAGACTAGTTATAATGTTTTTCTCTTTCTAACTCTCTGCCTCTAGCACATAGTACTGTGTAAAGCACGATTAGAAAGTAGCCAAGGATTAGTCTAGAAAGCACCAAAGTCAGTTCTGCAAGTGGATTAGTATTCTGATCTTAAAAGATAAACGATTTATAGTAAGAGACCATTCATATGTTAGCAGACAGATTTGAGAAATAAAACTAAAAATTAGCTATGGAAATAAAGTAAAAGGCAGCAACTTTGAATCTGTCAACTAAAACTACCACTAGATATAAAGCAAACACATAAACACACAAGTAATCCCGGGTCAAAAACCTGCAAAAGAACAATGCTGATTAGCTTAAAAGAAAGGATTCAAAATGAATTAAAATGAAGTGAATTATGCTGTACATATGTCAAGAAAAGGAAATGCTGAACATAAAAATACTATACAAGGCTAATATGAACAGGGGCCCTCCATTCACATAAACCAAAGAAGACTCAAAGTGTTGAAAGCT
>APFE031183834.1:413-15981 GCA_000404065.3 Pinus taeda
TCCTGCCACCGTCACCTTAGGAAGAATCCTAGAGAATATGGTCACTAAGGTTACCAATAGAAACAAATATACCTGGGGGAACAGTCTACAATCCGATACGCATGCAAGGGAAGAGTAGCAAGCTCAATCCCCTTGAAGGCTCCTCGACATAAACTGAGGTTTACCAACAAGTGACCCCAGGCTCCTCGACAATAATCCGAGGTTTACCGTTTGTAATACATGAATATTAGGCGTCGTTCCCAATGAGGAAGGATTGATTCCCACACTGGTTCGGACACGATCTCGTGCTTCTCCTTTAAGAGGAGATTTCCCAGAGCATAGATGCAACAATTGGATTTCTCCTACCACAAAATAAAGCTACTTGTTTGTTTTACTATCTTGGAGAGTTAATTACTACCTACTCCAAGATACTAGCCTAAGCTATATTGGTGTATCAGAGCCCTAGAAACAAAAATTTGCTAGATTGATTTTATATTAAGCGTGATTTTGAGTGGTTTTTGATTAAGTCAAAAGGTGATGGAGATGAAACTTATGGTGTAAAGACTCGACTCAAAATCACTACAAAAATGCACTTAAGAGGAATAACTAATCTTTTCTCTTCAATGAAGTTCTAGCTAGGAAAGAGTTGGAAGATGCAAATACTTAAAACACAAATCTTTCTTTAACGATCAAATCAAAAGAAGAGTATTCGTTCCAATGCACTCAAAAACGAGAAAACTAATTATTTCCACAAGGATTTCTCTTTTCATTCGAAAACTCAAATGCTACTAAGAACAAACTTTTTTCAAAAGAGACCTTTCATTTTTTGTTAAAAAACATTTAAAACTATTACTAAAGCAAATATTTGATAAAACTATTGAATAAAGCAAACTTAAGATCTACAAACTAAGAAAACCTACTTGAAGTAAAAAGCTCACAAAAAGTCTTTTTGAGGATGTTTTACTTGGTAACAAGCAAACCAAGGACTAATTTGTCTAGAATCACAAATAAGTCAAGAACAACCAATTTTGTTTTCCTTTTTAAAATGAAAATCCAAACTTTTAATCACAAGCCTTTCGAAGTTTTGTAAAGAGAAAACTCAAAGCGGATTTCTCAACAAGGGGAGATTTCATAAATGGTCAGACTCTCAAGAAGACTGGTAGACACTAAGGTGATCTGAAGTCCCTACAGCCTCTAAGCTCAGAGCCACTACACAACCAAATCGAAAAACAAACCCTACAAGCAAAACTCCTAGGAATTTCACCTAAAACCCTAATGTAATGAAATTAAACCAAGGAAAGATTTCAACGAGTCACATGCAGGTATGGGCAGAGGATAACCAATAAAAATACAAAATAAAACTAACTAAAAGAGAAAAAGTAAAAAATTTCAAAAATTTAGCAGGGTACACAAGAGCAGAGCTTACCCAGGTGCAGGTATGCTCTGTGTACAAAGTAAAAGTGCGTATAGGTACGCACTGTGATACAAGTGCAGACTGTGACTTTGACCAAAGTAATGAAAAATAAAAAAACAAAGCTAAATCCACTAAGTCTACCCAAAGCCACACACAACAAGCCAAAAACAGAAACAAAAAGGTAAGTTTCTCAAGTCAAAGAAAAACGAGGAAAACAATCAAGTCCCCAGTGGAGTCGCCATTTTGTCACGCGGAATGAGTCGATCTTGCAGACAAGATAGACCTTCCTAGAATCTAAAGAAGACCTAATGACAAGCAAACCAACCAGACATTATCTTTCTCTAAATGTGCTTTATAAATAATGGCAAACAAATGTGTTTAAGTCCTACCTCATGTCCAACGCAAGTTTGGGGATGCCTTTGCTCCTTTGATCCAAGTAAGTTCCTTTGTCGCAAACCTGCAAACACAAACAAGGAAAAACGATTAAATAGCACTTGAAAAACCAATATTATAAAACATATTTAACATGAAAGTCAAGGAGTCCATGAAACAAATAACATGAGATACTTGTTGAGAAAAATGAGTCTGATTGTATTAATTCAAAAAGAAGAAGAACTTTACAACCTTTGCCTTGACGCTGTACAAGCTCCTCCCAGGGTCCAACAAGAAGTCTCCTCTACTTTGACAAGCTTCACTCACTCCCCAATGAAGCAAAAAAGGTATGTGATCTCTCCTCTTAAGCTCAAATAGGAAGTCTTGATTTCACTAGCATTTACCCTCAAAAGTTCAGCTTCTAACCTCCCCAGCCACTAACCTAATGCCTCAATTTATAGTGCAATGGATATCAGTTACTGAGTCCTCCTTCAAAGGGATAAAATCCTCCTTCAAAGGGATAGCTCCTCCTAACAAGGTATTAGCTCCTTCTCTTATGGGATGCATGAACCACTTTGGAGCGAACAATCCACGTCAAAATTCCTTCTAGAAAACTCTAGAATTAACCCAAAATGAGTTTTTCAAGATAAAAATTGCGCCTTTTAACTTTCACAGGGGTACGCACCCTCCCCTTTACATACAGAGCGTATAGGTACGCAGATATCCTAAACAAAAGGTGCGGGCCCGCAAGCAAAAGTGAGAGAAAGTGCAAAACTAGAGTTACATTGCTTTTTTGATGTCTTTCTCTCATTTCTAAAGCTTTTTTTGAAGAGCTGAGGTCTGAGACTTGCTTAGGAAGCTGGCATAGGTGGTGATAGACCCATACCGACTGCAAATAATCAAGGTGATGATATTTTTGTGTAACACTTTGATTCTTAGTTCTGCCTACTGTTAAGAGAAAGAATATGTGCTTCTTTGGCTGATATGAAAGATGTAGCCTTTGAAGTAGAATCAAACATCATAGCTGCAGAGAGGCTCGGAGGTGATGCTGATAGGAGAAGATAGGGAGGAGAGCTCTCATCATCCTCAGATCTTAAGATAGATAAAATGGCTAGGATAATAGAGTTATTGGCCTTTGAAGTTTCCAAGCTAAGAGTTGAGTAGCATTCAGAGGTGGAGCAGTTGCAGATTCTCCAAAGAAACAAACATGCAAACAAAGACAAAAGGGTGAAAACCCTTTTTTAGGATAAAGTCATGGAAGAAGATCAGTTTGAAGAAGAGGAGGAAGTCCATGATTTGGAAGATAAGGGAAGTGCCCCTTTCTTAACCAGAGTTGCTTATGAAGAAGCATTATCCAGAGGCACTATTTGTCAATTTGTTGTACCTACAGAACAACAAACTTATCAGGAGAGGCAAATAGAAGTAGCTCCTACCATCCTCGAAGAAGTTGAGCCTAAAGCCAGCCCTTTTTCCCATGACTATGCAGATCTGCAAATTCACAAACCTATTATCCCCAGTCCAGTGATCAAGAAGGGAGAGGAAGGCTCCCCATCATCTTTTGTCCCTCTGTCTGCTCAAGTGACAATCCCTCACAACTGCCTACTAAGTACTGAGGCATGCCATGATTCAAAGCCCAAGGCTAATAGTGACCATCTCAATCTTGATTTTCTGATGCCTGCTCAGGCAGCCTTCACACAGATTGAAAGGGAAGCTTTCCAGAAGACAGAGGAAGAGGGTGCACAGCCTTGGGACTCCTCCTTGGATGTGGACTATTCTAAGAAAAATGAAGGAGAAGATGATGTCTCTTTGTCCCCTGCACAAGAATACATTGGTTCACCATTTATATTAGTTGTGAAAACCACAAATGATACAGAGAAGTACACAACAACCATGATTATTCAGCAGGTGTACAAAGCCTCCAATGAAGAACATTCGAGGATGAGAGCATACAGAAAGGGGATGAAGTTTGATCCATATCTACCAGATAAGGTCAAATGCCCTAAAATCTTTGAAGTAGAGGATCAAATCAACCCAATTTTTCTAATCTATGATGAACCAGCCAAGAGGAGGAGAAACAATTTTGATGGCCTAGCAGATGGCCAAATTTTGAAAATTTATGTTGTTTCCGAGCCTTATTTATTGTAAGCATTTTCTTTACAGGTATTAGCATAGAATTAATTAGACTCCATGCCCAATGGATACTAGGAAATTTTTTTAAGCTGATTTTGTATGAAGGCATTGGTCTGCAATTCTTGAGACCTCACAAGGAGGATCTCATCCCTAGAAGGAGCCAGTGTTAGCTTTGCTATAAACTTCAATGTTTGAAGGTCAAATTTGGGTCTGGTGGTGAGTTTATGTTGAAAGGGAGCTCACAATAGTCTGTTTCCTTCTTCCCCTTCATTCTCTTTATACTCTCTTGACTCCCGCTATCCTTGTTTTCCTCCAAAATCCTTTGTAAACCTATATTCCTTTTACCCCACTACCTCTGTTTATTCTTCCAAACTCTGCATAACCAAGATTTCTTTAGCCCCAAGTGCTTAGCACATGAACCCATGCCCATATAACCCCATACACTAATCTCCACCATTGATCATCCTGATCCAACGGTTCCCACCATCGCAACCTTCTTTTTCCTGCATGTTAAACCTCATGCGTGTTCCTCACCATCCGAATGTCCGTCGCGCGATTGGATGGTAGTCGCAAACCCTACTCACACAAGTTTCCCGCTCGTTAACACGCGAGGAAAGTGGTTTCCCGCCCGTCAAAGAAGCCATGCGTCGCATTTCTATTGCATCATGCTGGTCTATACGAAAACCGCCGTAGCTTTGTGGGTGGGACAGGGAATACCGCCCGCCAGCAAAACCACCCTCCCCCGCTCGTTAAGCCCCATGTACTTTAGACCTCCAATCACCATTGGATTTACTCGACTACGATCCGATGGCCCACATTCACCCATCCATGTTTCCTCCCGATATTCCTTATCAAATGATCCCCACAGTTCATCTCCTAGATCCAACGGCTAGTGTTTGCCTCCCGCCTTACTGTCAGTGTCCCTTGATTGTTCTGTGCATTTGAACGAAGAAGGCGATCATCTACCAGCTCTACGCAGTTAAATCTTCAACTACTACATTTAACATATTGTGTACCTGAGAGAAGAAAAGGACGGCCTCAAGCAAATCAAAGTATTAATTAGTCATGGAGTTTTATGCATATTACACTCTACCTACCTAAGAAGGACGACCAAGCAGCAGAAAGATCAAATCTTCTTCATTAAGGCACACTGATTATAGCAAAGATCCATATCAGAGAGTTAAGGTGGTTGGTGGTCCATTATGACCCCTCCATGCATAGGATAGTAGATATTTTTGTAATCAACCTCTATATATATCCAAAAGACACAATGTAATGGGGTTGATGGTTTTGGTTTTGATGTAAGGGTCAACTTTTGGAGACTGTAACTACTGTGATTCCTGCAATGTCTGGTCTTCATTTTTAGCTAATACAAGCTTCTTTTGTTGTTAATTGCTCACTTTCCACTATTTCTTTGTTTCAGGCTGTGCCTGTTATGTATTTTCATGTGCTCTTGATGTTTAGCATTAGAGGGGCTGTCATCCCACCTCTGTGTTAGAATCTAGTATGTATCATTGAATGTGCTATGCAAGTTTCTATTTTCTTAGTGCTAGAGAGCTATCATCCTGTCTATGCATTATGAAATAGATTTACAAACCTCTTAACTGGTTGCAGCCGACCATCACATGGTCTTTTGCATCTGCTGGTGTGGTCAGTTTTCTCCATATTCACTTAATCCTCAAATTGTGAGCAGCTGGTGGTCTAAAGCCTTGTAGTCTGGGGGTGTTCACCCATGTCTAGGGTCAAGCATAGTAGAAGTGGTTATCTGGCTTGAATATGCATCATTCCTTCCATTCATCCAATTTCCAACATTTTTGTTGAGTTTGTAATGTTCCCGAGCATCTCCAAGATACAACCTAGGAGAGTTTCTTGGGGTGATAACAGTAATAACACAGTGTCCGGTGGAGTCCAACTATGGTGGATTTTCGCCGAGCCATTTGACTGACTCTACCACTTCAGCTCCCTCAACCAATTATATAGGTCCTCAGGGAATTTGCATGAGAAAATTTCATACTGGTCATCTGATCTATCAGCGTATAAAATGCCCTCACGTACCTTGTCAATCGGTTGATTCCTATGGGAAACTCTCTCTACCACAAATTGATCTACTTTATGATTCCACCAGTCTCTGATCTCTCTGTTAAATACCATTGACACCATATTCTAAACAAGTTCTCTTAACTTCGGGTCTCGAAAATGGAACCATTTGTTGGCTCAAAAGAGTCATCGGAAAAAAGACCCTGGGTTCAAGCACAGGAGGCCAACAGTGGTTCATTGTAGTCTAGTACAACGTTGGCATTTTCACCTCACCCTGAAGGGCAAGGAGTCTCACCTGAAGCATGTCGTGACCAAAAGGGAGAAGGGTTCAACATGGGGTTGAGAGAATATCAATCGAGCACATGCGATAACACACATATGCATCCATAGTACATGAAACAAAGATAACATTACCCATAACTCACATGCATAGATCCATCATAAACAACAAAGAACTAACAACACCCTTGCATCAATCTATGAATCAAAATTTACATGCAACAGGTATACTATTTAATATTTTAATAGGATCACAATGCTCAATAATCAATACATTAAAAGTCTCAATAGCCATCAACTCTATTTATATTAACTTAGCATAGAAAAATACGATAGAATCTGACATTTCACCATAAACAATACATAGAATACCTAGCTTAGTAGCTTTGGTCAGATCAGGTCTACAACCCAGTCCCTCAGATCCTAGTTCCCCTGATCATCATCTGCACCTGCGTACCTCTTCTGCAACCAACTCCTTCTTCCTCTTGCGGGTTCAACAACATACTTCTTCCTTCCTGTTCTTACCCTTTTATATCCTTCCCGGCTAGCTAGACTGCCAATTCTCGCTCAGATGCTTGCCCCCTTGGTTGCTTCTACGCCTTACCATCTCCTCAGCTACCTTTGCCTTCCACTGCCACCATTCCATCACTCATTCGCAATGTTTTATTCTGCCACCCAACCGTTGCTGCCATTTGTCCTTTCCTACCCTTCAATTAGTCAAAACTGATCAAAATCATTCAAAATTAACAAAGGCTCCAACATCACTCGCCTACACTCCATTTACCTCCCTGTAGCTTTTCCCATGCACTCCTAGTTATGTTACCCTCCATTCCACAATTGCCATGTCACCTCATGCATCCACATCATTCATCTGTCTCATGATGAGTTGAAATTATTCTTTTTCCTATACACCATATTGATTTCAAACATGTTTTGCAAACCAATTAGGATGAATTTTTAGAAATTGAAAGAGGTTTTTTCTTCCAGCATCGTCATGTACAGAAACCTCTCTCAATTTTCTAACAACTATTATGTTTTGGGATATATAGATGAAGATTTGCAGACATATTTTCACAAATTTTCATGTTTATTCATACTTCTACAGAACATATTGTGGCCAATCAGAGATGAATATTGAGAAACGGGAGGAGTTTTGTGTTCCTAATATGCCAAAATACAATAAAATACTTAAAATTTTACACAGATATTATAAAATGAGAGATACATATACATATTTACAACCTATTTTTCGGACGGTGTAAAGTCCTGTTTTAGTCACCTTTTTGCAAAGAATATTGGGAACATCTAGAGATGAAGTTTGGGAAACTGAGAGTGGTTTATCTCAACAATATATTTATCTACAATAATGTGTCTCATGTTTTACATAGCTATCTCGAATTGATATTTACAAAGGGATGACTGGACCCTATTTTGCAAGATTTCGGGAGGAAAATGTTCAAACATAGTTAGTCACCTCATCAACTAAGAGTTGCCATCAAATTCAAATTTATCCTTTTTGTCAGCAGAAATATATAATGCTAGTGCCAAGTAGATGCATTAGGTTTGAATGTCCTACATTTCATTTCTATTTGTGAAAAACAATTTAGGATATTTGTAAAAAGATCTTGTATTTTTATCAAGATATTTTAGTTTAGAATTTGTATAAATACTTCATCATGTGAAGTAAGAAAGGGTTGGAATCAGTTGGATGTTTGGCTATTGATCAAAGACACTAGTGTAATCAATATTTGGCAGAATTTAATGAATGAGTTGCAGGTATTTTGGTGGAATACTTGTGGTATGAATGTTTAGCATTGTTTCTTCTTTGTGACCATGTGTATGAATATTTTATGAGTTCATAAACCATTTCATGTTTGTTATATGGTAATTTTCAAGTTGATAGGTAGAATACATGCTTTCTCATACTCTGTTTTGGGAAATTTATCATACTTTGTTCATTTTTCTTCAGTTTAGAAAGAATACATGCTTATCTTGCTCTTTCTAGCACCTCACTAGTCTTATCCATCTCACTTCATAACCTTAAGTGTTTTAGTTCCTACCTACCTTTCTCCATTAGATGTCTGCAATCATACCCTCATTTTCCCTGACCTAGTCTTTTTGACCTAATCCTCTTCCAACAACCCAAACAAAATCAAATCAAACAACCCTCTGCACTTTACATCTAGCCTAAAAACCTAATCTATCCAGCCCTCTTGGATATGATCCTTTAGAGAGAGCCTTCTCTGGCTTGGTAGGGCTAGCTACCAAGCTAAAAGATTGGTTTTTGGTTACCTTAGTTGAACTCTTCCTAAGCCTTGGACATCTGAAGGAGTGATAACATACTAGTGCCGTTGCCAGGGATGAAAGCTCTATCTTCCTTGGGAAATAACAACAATGACTTAGATTAGGTTGTTGATGGTGGATAGTAGTGGAACACAAGAAGGTTGAATCATCCACCTAGTGACTCCATTATTCAAGATCCCAAGCTTCAAAGTTTAGAGCGACTTCACTGCCAAAGAATATAGATTTCAGAGCATTGATGATAATCACCAATGCCACGGTATGTGGAAAATCCTTTATCTAGGGAAATATAACTAACTTTAAGGAATGAGTTAGTAGAATTTCAAATTGATCAGAATTTCTCAACATCAGTATTTCATTGCTTGAAATCCAGTCAACTCACACATGAAGGTAAAAATTGTTTTCTTGGTTTAGTTGCTGAAAGATTAGAAAACAAAATTGAACTATTGGATGTTCAAATTGAATCATATGATTTCCAAGATCCTAAACTATCCTTGGAAACTCTCCCTCCTCCCAAAGAAGAAAAGGTAAAGCTACCCTTGGATGGTTGGATTGAAGGATGTTTTGATTTACAGCAGGGATGTGACAATCTCCAGCCGAGAGCATATGTTAATTAGTTGGGACAACAGATAGAATATAATTTCTATGATCCTATAGCAACATATATGGAATATTTTCTTAATTTGAATGACAAACGAGATTTCCTTTTATAGAGCTAGATGAATTATGTGTATATATTGCTGGTAGAATTTCCAATTATGTTCTGGTTCAAGCATTGCCAAACAACCTCATCATTACAACAATTGCTTGATTGGTTGATTTGGCACTTTAGTATCACTCGATTTAGTGATTTTGTAGTAGATTAGTGTAGGATAAGTGTGAAATAATCTTATTGGACAAGCATCCTTCATCATCTAGTTTACAGTTTTTAGTGTGTGTGTTTTCAGTGTTTAGTTTGGTTGTAAGTTTTTAACTGTATTGGCCCACATGGTTAAGCACTTGGTCTACGGTGTTCTTGATAGCTCAAAGGAGCTGCCATCCCCAATAAGGCCAATGTTAGAGTCAATATTTTCATACTGCCATCAATGATCAAAACTCCTCTTTTCATATTCATATTAGGGTCGCGCTCAGAAATTTTTTTCATTCCACCTTGGTCCTCATTCAAAAATTTACTCACTGATGGTAGCCCTAGTAAAAAAACCTTACTCACCTACACTCCATTTACCTCCCTTGACCTTTTCCCATGTATTCCTAGTTATGTTACCCTCCATTCCCCATCTGCCATGTCACCACCTGCATGCACGTCATTCATTTGTCTCATGATCAGTTGAAACTATGATTTTTCCTATACGCCATATTGATTTCAAACATGGTTTCCAAACCAATGAGGATGAATTTTCAGAAACGAAAAGAGGTTTTTCTTCAACATCCTCATTTACAAAAAATTCTCTCAATTTTCTAACAATATTATGGTTTGGGATATATAGATGAAGCTTTGCAGACATATTTTCCCAAATTTTCCTGTTTAGTCATGCTTTTTCATAACATATTTTGGCCAATCAGAGATGAATCTTGAGAAACAGGAGGATATTTGTGTTCCTAATATTCCAAATTACAATAACCTAATTCACATTTTACACGGATATTATAAAATGAGAGATACATGTACATCTTTATAGCATATGTTTCGGACGTGTAAAGTCTTGTTTCCATCACCTTTTTGCAGATAATATTGGGAACAACTGGAGATTAATTTTGGGAAACTGAGAGAATTTTATCTCAAGAATATATTTATCTACAATAACCTCTCTCATGTTTTACATAGCTATCTTGGATTGAGATATACAAAGGGATTATGAGACCCTAACTTGCAGGATTTCGAGAGGAAAATGTTCAAAGACAATTAGCCACGTCATCAACTAAGAGTTGCCATTAAATTCAAATTTCTCTTCTTTGTCAAAAGAAATCCATAATGATAGTGCCAAGTAGATACATTAGTTTTTAATGTCCTACATGTCATTTCTATTTGTGCAAAATAGTTTAGGATATTTGTAAAAGATCTTGAGATTTTTATCAAGATATTTTAGTTTAGAATTTGTATAAATACTTCAGCATTTGAAGTAAGAAAGGGTTCGAATCAGTTGGAAGTTTGGCTATTGATCAAAGAAACTAGTTTAATCAATGTTTGGCAGAATTTAATGAATGAGTTGCAACTATTTTGGTGGAATACTTGTGGTATGAATGTTTAGTGTTGTTTCTTATTTGTGATGATTTATATGAATTTTTTATGAGTTCATAAACCATTTCATGTCTGTTATATGGTAATTTTCAAGTTGATAGGCAGAATACATGCTTTCCCATGTTATGTTTTGGGAAATTTATCATACTTTGTTCAGTTTTCTTCAGTTTAGAAAGAATACATGCTTGTCTTTCTCTTTCTAGCACCTCACCAGTCTTATCCATCTCACTTCATAAACTTAAAGTGTTTGAGTGCCTACCTACCTTGCTCCATCAGATATCTGTGATCATACCGTCATTTGCCCTGACCTAGTCTTTTTGACCTAATCCTCTTCCAACAACCCAACCAAAATAAAATCAAACAACCCTCTGCATTTACATCTAGCCTAAAACCCTAAGCTATCCAGCCCTCTTAGTTGTGATCCTTTGGAGAGAGCCCTCTCTGACTTGGTAGGGATAGCTACCAAGCTAAAAGATTGGTTTATGGTTACCTCAGCTGGACTCTTCCTCATACTTGGAGATCTGGAGGAGTGATAACAGAGCCAGAGGCAATTGCATCACAAGGGGGTAAAACATGATGGATGTCATTAAATAAAAAACAACACCATAATCCTTACCCCACCAAGATTAGTCACCAAGACAACCTCAATGGTACTAAAGCTAAAACCAAATGGTTTGTGGTTGGAAGGGGGTGGGGAGGCATGATGATAATGAAATAACACAACAAGCATCATTCAATCAAGGTATTGAGTAGCTAAGATAGTGAAGGGACTTTAGGACAATGGTGAATGAATTGCAATAACATGCAAGGAAGGTACAAGGGGGGTAGTTGGGGGTTTGAAAGGGATACAAAAGATAAATGAAGGCAAGCATGAGGTTTATGACTAATAAACTTTCAAGTACCACATGGGAGAGGTCACTGGCAAATGGTAGCTAACAAACATAGCATTATGTGGGGAAAGGTATTATCTCCTAGGGGTGTCAATGGCATAAGGGCCAACTAGAACCCATCAAGTACAAGCACTATACTTAGTGTTAATATAGTATGCATTAAAGAACCTTACAAGATATCATAATTTCCTAAAAGCATGAATTTTTTCAAAATTGACATGTGGACATTCAATAAATAAGGAAAGTGTTTGTCATTATATGTGGTTTACAATGCCTAATGACTCATTAGATGGTTGGTTGTAATATGTTAATGTTTTCAATA
Source organism: Pinus taeda (assembly GCA_000404065.3). Lineage (NCBI taxonomy): Eukaryota > Viridiplantae > Streptophyta > Pinopsida > Pinales > Pinaceae > Pinus > Pinus taeda. The sequence continues at coordinate 12,377 of APFE031183834.1, forward strand.
GGATTTATTGATAATTATGTGTAAGTGCCACATGGCATAAAAGCATATCTTTCATGCATAAAAGGAAAAGTCCATAGATAAACTTAATTAAGATGACTAAGTTGAAGGAGATACCAGCCACTATTAAAATATAGAAAATAAAACATAATATCAACAATATGATGGAAAAGGCCTCAAGCCATCTCATATAATGGTTATACCAATGCTACAAATATATAGTACAAGGGGTGATGCCACCTCATAGAGAGATTTTATCTAGATCCTAACACCTTACATTGTGACTAGGCTAGGAAATCGTAACTAATGCATTGGTCATCATTTTAGGTTATATTTAATATCCTATTTGAATAATGTGATTTAAGGTGACAATTAGACTCGACTATTAGTAAGATAAACAACAATTTAACAAGCACATGTTTCATTCTCTAAGAAAGAAATGATAAAATTCAAGGCATGGTAGGATCAATGTCTTATAAAATCATTCCCAATCTTTGAGATAGAAAGGCATGAGTCAAGAACTTATCATTTAATGATGGTGGAGGCTCAATTTCCAAAAGAGTCATTCTCATTCTCTAAGATAACAAAGGTGAGAATTGGGAACTTCTCATTGAATGGTCATGGAGTCACAATGTTCAAGAGATCCATTCTTATTCTTTGAGATAATACGGCAAGAGTAGGGAAGTTGTTAATGAATGGTCATGAATGCTAGGTGTTTGAGAGAGACATTCTAATTCTCCAAGATAACAAGGGATAGAGGGGGAACTTGTCATTTATTGTTTGTGGAGGCTAGAGTCTAAGAGAATCATTCTCATTCTATAATAAAAAAGGGGAGAACTGAGAACTTCTCATTTAATGGTTGTGGAGGTTTAGTGTGTGAAAGAGTCATTTTCACTCTCTAAGACAAAAAAAGGGAGAGTAGAGAACTTGTCACTTAACTATGATAGCAAAGAGGATAGCACTTAAATAAGATAACAATGGCACGACTCGAGAATTCGTCACTTCACTAACATAGTGAACACAAGAATCAAGAACTTGTCACTTGATAAAAAGGGAGACATTCTCATTCTTTAAGATAGTGAGAATCATTCTCATTCTTTAAAATAGTGAGAGCCTCATTCTTTAAAATAGTGGGAGTGAAAGTTGAGAATTTGATCATTGCGCTAAGAGGTGCTCTACAACTAGTATAGGGGAGATGTGTAGGTGCAATGTAAGTAAGTATGTATGTATGTCAACATTTCTAAATGTCGGCTCAATATGCTGAATTTATAATTATTTACATGTAATTTCTATCCATTTTTTATGTAAAAACTTATTTAAATTATGGTGGGAAGTCGCTTATTGTAAATATGTTATTTAAGTGAATATAAGCTATTTTCAAGGATTTATTTTTTGATTAAAAGAAAACTATGCAAATGGCTAAAAATCATGCATGAATATTGCAACCATATCCATTAATTATGACATAAAATATGTGATGCAATTATCCACATGGCATTATATTATGCCAAGGCTAAAATAATACCTTCAAGTTATGGTCCAATCAAATATCAACGAAAAATCAATAATGGTCAACTTACAAATCAATTCACAGAGTCCTTCCTTGGTAGGGACTAATAATGATTTTGTAACCATATTAGAAGTTAATTGATAAGCACATAAAAATTCAATACTTACAATAAACTTACAATATAACAAGATTCTTAACCATAGATATTCACCTCCACTTTACCATGGATATTAATAACTTGTAAATAGACTTTGTTAGAATACCATGCTTGGACAATACTACATGCCCAAAAACCACAACTAATTTCACAATCAAAATATTTTATAAATATTTTATTTTATAATATCTTTTAATTAAATCTAAAAGAAAAAAGGCTATACTTTTGAGATATATCTAAACCCTCTACCTTAATTACTACTAAAAATATTCCAAGAATATTCCATAGAGATTAAATCAAGGTTTTAATAAACCTAGCCTAAATCCATCTTAACTGCAAATCTACTAAAGATGCAAACCTCTTTTAGAGTGAAAAATATTTGATCCATCTTTAAGATTAGTAGATCCATAATTAAAATAGATCCAGATTGATTCGTAAGGAATGGAATGAGTGAAGATTCTGTCACATCAATTTAGAAACTTGTACCTAAAATCTACAAGTGAAAATAATTCTTGACAAAATATATTCATCTTATAATTATAAATATGAAATTACACACATTAACAATGTCAATACTGGCCAAACAATTTGAAAATGTCACATTAAAATTTGAGTAAATGATAATTATGTTATTACATCAATCCAAAAACTTACACTCCAATACACTTTCTTAAATTACTAAAACTTTAGGTTTGATAGTTTTACAGCCCAATGCCCATTCTTAAATTGTACTAAGATTTATAAGTGAAAATAATTCTTCACAAAACATCTTCACAATCTTATGATCTGATGCCTATTATTCACAAAAACTTCTTCATAATCTTACTGCCCAATGCCCATTCCTAACTTATGTCTAAAATAAATTTTCATAAAACATCTTCAACTTATAGTTGTTACAAATATGAAATTACACACATTGACAATGGCCAAACAATTTATAGTTGTCACAAAATTGACAATGACCAAACAATTTGAAAATGCCACATTGAAACTTGAGTAGGGGATGATTATGTTATAACATGAATCCAAAAACTTACATTCCAATGACCATTGTTAAATATTCATAAATTAGCAAAGTTTAGTACTAAGAATGCTTTATAATTTTATATTTCAATGATCATTTTTAAATTAGCAAAGTTTAAGTATTTCAATGATCATTTTTAAATTAGCAAAGTTTAAGTATAATAAATGCCTTATTGTGAGAGCTTTGTTGAAAAGTTGGGAACTTCTTGTGAGATTTCAAACGAAAAAGACCAATACGTCAATCAGATAAAAAAATAATACGTTTCATAAATTATTGACCAATATGTCAATCAGATAAAAAAACGTAATATGTCTCATAAATTATTTTAAACTATTTCTAGCCTCATTACACGTCAGAGGGAAAAAAGCAATAAATCAATCAAATAAAAAAATAATCTATTCCATAAACTCCATAAATTATTAAGGAATTTAGACTTTTGTGATCCATAACATTGTTTAGATAATCTTTGGCGAAATCACATAACCAATCTTTTGTCGACGCGTTTCGAACCAACCAGTGTGGTTCATCATCAGGACAAGTTGAAGAACCAATCCAGCTTAGCTTGTTAAATAGAGTGTGCAGAGACTCCAACGGCTAATTTTGACCTAATGACCCTAGTCAAACCACTAATATTCTTGTTATATTTAATTATTATTATTCTTAGAAAATAGCTAAATCAGGTAAATAATATATTAAAAGAATTCATTTGTTAATTTAAATAAATGTATATGTATATCTAAAAACAAATAATATATAATTTATTATTTTTAGAAATTAGCTAAATCTTAGCTAAATCAGGTAAATTATATATTAAAAGAATTCATTTGTTAATTTAACTACATGTATTTGTTTATTAATAAATGTATATGTATATCTAAAAACGAATAATATATAATTTTTATTTATTATTTAAATAT
>APFE031183836.1:4459-40743 GCA_000404065.3 Pinus taeda
TCTCCGCCCTTGAAAGTGAAATTGAATGTTCTATTTGTAATAATTTTGGTCATGAAGATTTTGAATGCAGGAGCAAGTTTTGGAAGACAACTCAGAAGGAACAAACCTCAAGTGCAAAAACATGGAGAATGAAGGAACCGCAACCAGAAAGATGTGGGATAGCTTTATATGCGGAAGGACAGGAAAATCAATGGTACATCGACAACGGATGTTCGAAGCATATGACAAGTGATAAAGAAAAACTTGAATCATATGCTGATTTAGAAAAGGGAAAGAAAGTTTCTTTTGGAAATGATACTCCAGCAGCCATAAAAGGAAAAGGCATTGCTCAGTTGAAAGAGGATGTCAAAGTTGGAAATGTTTTATATGTTTTATATGTTGATGGCTTAAAGCATAATATATTGAGTGTCAGTCAGATGTGCGATAATGGAACCGAGGTGATATTTCGATCAGATGGGTGTAGTGTTCGTGATCTTGATATAGGAGAAACAATTATCAAAGGCAAAAGAACTCCAAATAATCTATACATATTTGAAGAAGGAGAACAACAATGTTATTTGAGCAAGAATAATGAACACTGTTTATGGCACCGGAGGTTGGGGCATATAAGCTTTTCACAAATAAGGAAAGCATGCAAGTATCAGGCAGTTCGTGGTCTTCCAAACATCAAAATTCCAGACAACACCATATGCAAATCATGTCAGTTTTGGAAGCAAACCATAACTAACTTCCCTGAGAAGGAAGGATCATCTAGCAAGCCTCTTGAGCTAGTTCATACAGATGTATGTGGTCCATTCAGGAAAAGGTCACCTCGAGGAGAAGAATACCTTATATTATTCATCAATGACTTCTCCGGGATGGTTTGGTTAGGACTTATGAAGCACACAGACGAAGCATTCGAAAAATTCCAATCCTTCAAAGCCTTGGTTGAAAATGAATTAGATTACAAAATTAAGTGCCTCAGGTTCGACAGAGGTGGGGAGTTTACCTCAAATGAATTTTTCGATTTTTGTGAAGAGCATGGAATAAGAAGGGAATTCTCTACAGCCAGGACTCCTCAGCAAAATGGAGTAGCGGAAAGGATGAACAGAACAATCCAACAAATGGCTCGTGCTATGCTTGATGAGTCTGGAACTCCTGCAACCTTCTGGGGTGAAGCTGCATGTGCTGCGGTGGTTATTCTCAACAAAACAAATGTCCGAGTAAATAGCACTCAAACTCTGCATGAGCTCTGGTATGGTAAGACTCCTTCGGTAAAACACTTCAAAATTTTTGGGAGCAAATGCTATATCAAGAACACTAATGAACATCTTGGAAAACTTGAACCTAGAGCAGATGAAGGAATTCTCCTTGGATATTCTCCCTATAGCAAAGCATATAAGTGTTATAACAAATGACTTGGAAGAATTGTTGATAACATTGATGTAGTGGTTGATGAAAAAGGATACATCCCTAGACAAGTAAATCATGAAAATATCGAAGAGGATGAAGACAACCCTCAAAATCAGACTGATGGTGAAGAAGAAACCTATGAAGAAGAAACCCATGAGGAGCCAGAAGAATAGATAAGGGTAGAAGAGAAGACTCCATCTAGGTATGTTCAAAAGAATCATCCTGAATCTCAGATTTTGGGGCAGAAGGAAGTAGGTGTACAAACTAGAAGAACAATTGCAGAAGCCTCAAGCTACTTAGCATTGCTCTCCTCCACTGAGCCACAAAATGTAAAAGAGGCATGCAAAGATGAATGTTCGGTCAAGGAAATGAATGAAGAACTTGAGCAGATTGAAAAGAACAACACTTGGGAGTTGGTTCCTAGACCAAAAGATAAGAATGTCATAGGGACAAAATGGATCTTCAAGAACAAGTTAAATGAGAATGGGGAAGTTATTAGAAACAAAGCTAGACTTGTTTGTAAAGGTATGCTCAACAAGAAGGGATAGACTTTGAAGAAACTTTTGCTCCTGTTGCTAGACTTGAGGCCATCCGAATGTTCCTTGCTCTCTCAAGTTTTCAAAAGTTCAAAGTTTTTCAAATGGACGTGAAATCAGCCTTTCTGAATTGGGACTTAGAAGAAGAACTGTACATTGAGCAACCAAATGGTTTCATCATTGGGAATGATCCAAATCTTGTATGCAGAATAAAAAAGGCTCTCTATGGTCTTAAACAAGCTCCAAGGGCTTGGTACTATCGTTTGGACAAGTATCTTCACCAACAAGGCTTTTCAAAAGGATCAGCAGATAACAATCTTTATATCAAAATAGAAAAAAACAAATTTCTAATACTTTTTGTGTATGTAGATGGCATTATCTTTGGTAGCAATGAAGAAGCTATGAGTCAAAGCTTTGCCTTGGTGATGCAGAAAGAATTTGAAATGTCTTTGCTTGGAGAACTGACCTACTTTTTTGGATTGCAAATCCAACAGAATGAAGGTGACATTTTCTTGTCTCAAACCAAGTACCTCAAGAAGATACTGAAGAAGTATGGCATGGAAGATGCAAAACCAGTATGTACCCCCATAGTTACAGGATGCAGTCTTAGTGCAAATGATGAATCAACAGTAGTACATCAGCCAACCTATAGATCTATGATTGGAAGTCTACTTTATTTGACAGGTACCCAACCAGACATCATGCATGCAGTAGGAATAGTTGGAAGATTTCAGTAAAATCCAAAGGAAACTCATCTTCAGGAAGTGAAGATAATTTTCAAATATCTTCAAGGAACTCAAAACTATGGCTTATGGTATCCTAGAGATACAGATCTCACACTTCATGCTTATACAGATGCATATTGGCTGGAAGCGTGGATGACAGGAAGAGCACAAGTGGTGATGCATTCTTTATGGGTTCCAGATTAGTATCTTGGTTCAACAAGAAACAAAGTTCGATTGCTTTATCTACAGCTGAAGCAGAATATGTGGCTGCTGCATCTTGTTGCACCCAAATTCTATGGATGATGCAAACTTTGCAGGATTTTGAAATCACTTGTACACCACCTATCTCCATCTTATGTGATAATACAAGTGCAATCAACATTTCAAAGAACCCAGTCATGCCTTCAAAGACAAAGCACATACCAATCAAGTATCACTTTCTCTGGGAACAAGTGTTGGAACAAAAGGTTAAATTGGAGTATGTTCCTTCTAAAGAACAAGTAGCTGATATTCTCACCAAGCCACTGCCCAGGGAAACTTTTGAATATCTCAGACAGAAGTTGGGAGTAGTTGATGTATCATCTTACTGTTAAATCTTGTCAGTTTCAAGAAATGGGTGTACGCGAGTTTCATAAGGAGGATCCGCGTACATACGCTGGTTTGTGCAGAGAAAGTAGCGTATATGGAGGTTTGATGGATATTAGAAGGAGCAGGCTCTGGTTGAAGATATTCTGTTATGGGTCTGACAGAGACCATCCAGCACAGGTTCAGGGGGAGTAGATAATCTTCTAATAATGCATTGTTGGCATTATCTTAGAAGCTTTTGATTCTGGTTCATAGCTATTGCTGATTTCAGGTAGAACAGAGGCAGAGGGAGAACAGAAGGAAATCTTGGTTGCTGATCTGAATGGTGATTGATAGTTGCTGCTAGTATCAGTGTTGATGACTTTCATAAGTCTTGTTTTAAATATTTCGTCTCTATATCATGTATCTTTTTCTTTTATAGTGTCAAGGTCATGTAACGGCCTATATTGGTTTCCCCACTATGCCCGAGATGAAGATGTAATGTATTTGGTCATCATATGTAAAATTCTGATGTATTCCTACTTGGTTGGGTGATGGATGTATGTATTCAGTCTTTTGGTGATAGGAAGGTCTTTTATAGTCTTGGTTCTTCTTGAAGAACATCTTTTTGTAGATCTTGCCTACAGTCAGGGGGAGCATGGTCAGCACAGCAGGTTAGAAAATTCAGCATGTACTCAGGGGGAGCACAACCCTTCGCCCTTGATGACAAAGGGGGAGAATGGATCTAGGTGTTGCCATGAAGTCCAAAGGGGGAGATTGTTGGCATTATGCAACAGGTTTGGAGCAATGGCACAGGTGTTGTCCTTGATGGCAACTATCTTTGGTAACAGATCTCAGTTCAATCTCTCAAAAAAAAAGAAAAAAAAGAAAAAGACATATACGCAGGTTTACCTTGACGAAGGCGCGTATACACGCAGGTTATACATTACAAAAGAGCGTATATGTTGGGGATCATACTTTTGGTCCGTGGTAGTTAGTTCTTGGAATTTGAACCTATGTTTTGGACCATGGCATCTCGTCAGATGTGTTGATCCCTAGTTTTGGGTTCATGGTATTGAAATGTTATGGTTTTGGACCATGGTATTGAGGAAGGCCTAAAACTATAAAATAGGAAGGAGATCATGTGGAAAAGTATCATCCGCATTATTATTGAATATCTGATCAAGTGTTAGAGCTGGTATATTGGTAATTGGGTTGTGATGTAGATCTGGATCTGAATGAAGGAGGAACCTTAGCGCAAAAGGAAGGATAAGTTCTATTCATGGGTCATAATCTTTAAGCTTGAATGATAGTATCTTTAAATGATTATGATCTGATGTGACGCTTGCTTGATATATAAGTCTGATAATCTGGGTTAATTAGTGATTGAATATCTGGAAGAGTGAATTATCCTTTATAGATTTGTATGCAGGTTCAGTGAAGCGAAGGCGTGTATACACACAGGTTCAGTGAAGTAATAACGCGTATATGCAGGTTGTCCCATACGCAGATGCATATGCACACAGGTTTCAGGCTGTTGAAATAGCATATATGCTTTAAGCTGTGATCTAGTTGCTTCTGTTTATAGCTGCTGTGTTCTAGGTTCTGTTTCTGTTGTGTAGTTTCTGGTACTGTGTTTTGGGTACAACTGTCAGAGAAGTATCTACTTGATCTAATTGGTGAAAAGGAGATTGGTTGATGGAGAAATGCTTGATGATTGATTGATGTTAATGGATCCAGTCTGAAAATTTATGAAACGTGGTCCCTGGAAGAAAGAGAAGGTTGTAGCCTTCTGTAGGCCAACACCTACGTACTAGTATCTTGGCTAGTACAAGAGCTAAAGGGGGTTGTAGCTCCCTTCTAGGAGAAGTTGGAAAACGAGAGAGCGTTGTAGCTCTCTGTAGGTTGCAGCCTGCATACTAGTAAAGGACTGCATCAGTACATTGTAAATAGAAGTTTCTAATTAAAGAAAGATAGAGACAAATTGCAGCAGGTGGTTTTCACCCACATTGGGTTTCCACCTTATATCTTGTGTTCTTGTGTGTGATTGTCTTTCTGCTCTATTTTACTGTCTCTGGTTACTGGTTATTTGATTTTGCATCACAGTTTAACAATCATCATCAGGAAGTTAAAGTAAATTAAAAGTTTGCTTTGTCTACGCGGGTTTCCTTCTGAATAGTTGCGTATATACGCAGTTTTAATTAACTGAAGTAGCGTATACAATTTGGTTTTAGAAAAGGAATATTTGACTTGATAATACTGATTCACTCCCCCTCTCGGTATTATTTCCAACAACATCGGGATGATTGGATCTCCGTAGATTGTATTGTAATATTTTGCACAAAGTCCTCTAGATTTTCGTCCTCCTTTTGGACCATCTTAAATAGTTCCTCCCTTTTTCTCTCGGTCGGCAATAGTCTTGATATTTGGTCAAAAACTTCTCCTTCATTTGTTCCCATGTTGTGCTTACATGACCTCCCAGACTCATAAACCATCTTAGTGCATTTCCTTTTAGTGTTTTTGGAAATAGCTTCAATTTTTGAGCATTAGTAACATAATCATAACTTCTACACAATATATCAAACTCAAAAGGAAACTCATTAGGATCTTCAGAAGATAAACCATGGAAGTTAGGTAAGGCTGAGAGTGGGATATTATTCATGGGAGTTGCCCCTCTGGGAAGATCCCCATTAGGAAGTCCCAAGGTGGAGAGAGAATTCTCACATCTTCCCTCTCCTCCTACCTGTCATCCACCAAAGAGTCCTTCATTGTTTCCTTCCATTGGTTGTTCTCCTATTGCACTTGCCCAGTCTTCAATGTTTTCTGTTGGTCCCTCAATTTCTTGAACTGGTTCATCAATGTCTTCTACTGGTCCCTCAATATCTTCTATTGGCTCCTTAATGTCTTCTACTGGTTCCATTTATTTTCTACTGTCTCTTCAACCCTTTCAGGGCCCATAACTTCCTCCATTTTGTAGTTTTTTTTGGAGAGCATACTGAGTCTTTGGCTTCCGAGAGCTTAGCCTCTGAGAAGTTTCAGCTTTTGATATAATCTCATCAATAAAGGTTTTTTTACCTCCTCTTCCTTTGCCCTTGCCACCTGTAGGATTAGTTTTCTTATGTCCTCTCATGCATTTTGCACATCTAAAAGAAAAAAACCAATGCTTTTGAAATCTATGATTTCCTTCCCTAGCAACGACGCCAAAATGTTGGTCACTTTAATTGTTTATTGATTCAGACAACTAAGTGCTACATAAATTTTCAACCCAGGGAAGTCTGTTTATTTCAAAGGAAACTACACATTATATGTTCTCAATCTCAAAAGCAATAAAAGTTGTAGTAATAAATATACTAGTCACACCTTTCCCTAAGCAAACTAAAGCTCTAACCTGAGTTACAACAAAAACAATTTATTGTAGACAATTATCAAAGAATGCTTAATTTCACTAAAGTTAACAATCTAATGAAAGGAATCAATCTACAAAGAAAAGCACTAGCTATGCTATAATAGAGAACAAGACTGTATTCCCCAAGCAGGAACCTTCAGCACCTATTTTTTATTACCATGCTTGCCAACTCACTTTTTAAACTCAATTTCCAATAAAGCACTCATGGATTAACTGTAGATGAATTCAAGAAAGTAATGCATCAATCAACTGGAGAAAATAGAGTTCAGCAATAACTCATAAGCAACATTTAGTAAATATAACTTTAACAAGGTATGGATAGAAATCACACTTAACACACTGTAGAAATGTAAAGGGTGAATCTTGTGATGAAGGTGGGCCCTATCCTTCTCACAAGATTCCCTAGGAAACAGGAACTAGAAAGGAATGTTCAGAACAATATTTTATTCATCTATCAATATGTCATGTTACAAAAAGATTCCAGTTCTTTTCCTTCAACTAGACCTTCCCACAATCTATCCGTCCCCTTCTAATCTAGATGTTTCCTCTTTTTAAAGAGGAGACATATATTACAATTGATTACATTGTTAGTCCTATCTCTAACCCAATATGCCAAAATAGGGTAATTAGTTTTCCCATTAACAAAATGTTATTACAATGGTTATGGTAATGTTTACTTTGGAATGTGGTCATTACAACCAGTGCAGCAGCTCCTTCGATGATATTCTTTTGTTGTTGTCGAATCTAGAATGAAAATCATGGCCGTTTCAGCAATGGGATTTGCGCATTGTTCTAACTGTTTCAGCAACATAACTTGTAATGATAGCCCTACAGTCTCCAGGCTGTTTCAGCAACGTAGACTACAATGATAATTGTTTCAACAACTATCCAATTCAATGATTAACTATGAAGTTAATGTAATTATGTGTACCGTAAATTAAACGTATAGTAATGAGAAGAAATATTGTATACGTTTGGAAAAATGGATTAAAACAATAACATGGACTTTAAATATAGGCTGGAAAAGGATGACATAATAGTAAAATATATGGTCAAAAAGGGACAATGTAGGGTCCTAAAATCGATTGGTTTGTCCCTTGGCTGACAACTTCCCCCTCGCTAAGGTCCTAATTTTCATTTTCTTTGATAGAGGTGGAGTGTTTTCAAGGGCCTGCTTCTCTGCTTGCATTGGTGAGCCTTTACTTCTCCACTTGGCAGTGTTGTGGCCACAACTACCAATATATTGAAACATGTTCTTACAACAAATTTCCAATGGGTCCCCTAGAAGTTTGATTTTTCATCTTTTAGAATGACCTGTTTTATCACATGGATGTCAACTTCTTGCTGATTCAAATTTTCAAGGCCTTATGGCTAAGCCATTAAATATACCTTTGCTACATGGATAATTCATGACACAACCTGTCCCTTTATCCTCTCCCTTAATCGGGATCTTTCAGTCCTCACAAACATGCATGGCACATTGGCGCCCGCACAAACCATCACCCCTACCCCCATAATAATCGTTTGTTGGTTTAATTCGCAAAAACCCTTCATCACATCATTGTCACGTTATAATCCCTTTACAAAGGAAAACCCTTCGTAAAACACATCAAACTTTCCCTCTTTCACTTATCACACTAAATATGGGAGCATAACACATGCCATAAGGGCTAGACTCGACGACATTATAAACTACATTATATATATGTCGGGTTCGAAAGCCTATCACATATCACAATCAGCCTGAGTCTAAGGTTTATGCATATATATAGTGCGTCACTAGCCTCCGAACCTGACGGAATCATTAACTGCATTGTATACATGGTCGGGTTTGGGGCCCCATCACATATCGCATATTGGTGGAGCACAGGCCTTATACACAATGTGTGTGGTGATGTGGCAGAACTTCCAATTTCTATGAACTCGAGTGTATAACATTTCAAGTTTGGCATTATGGCTAGACATGGTTTTCCCTGCATATTCCTTTGTTTCTCAAAAACTATTGAAATCTCATTTTTCAAAGGTTAGCTTGTATTGTGGACCCGCTAGCAATATTAATGTGTATATATATATATATATATATATATATATATATATATATATATATATATATATAGATATATAGATATATATATATATATATATATATATATATATATATATATTATATATATATATGTATATATATATATATATATATATAGATATGTATATATATATATATATATGTAGATAGATATATATATATACATATCTATATATATATAATACATACATATATACATACATATATACTATATATACATATATATATAATATATATATATATATATATATATATATATATATATAATATATAATATATATATATATATATAATATAATATATATATATTATATATGTTCTTAGGTCTGGGCCATATCGCATATCACATATCGGTGGAGCCCCAAACTTATATATATTGCGATATGCAATATTTAGGACCCCGTGATATTTATAAGTGCTAATATATATCATTTGAGGTATGACCTGGGTGATCGGGGAAGGATTTCCTGTTTTTTCATATATTTTCCAAATTTTTCAAAACTTAAAGGATCAGGTGTTCAATGAAAAAAGTGGGCATGTGGAGTCTCGATAGTGCAATTGTGCATTGGGGCAGTGGAAGTCATGTGTCTTGTGACCTCAGAGAGGACCGATACCCGATTGCAATGAAATGAAGCCCTCAAAAATTGTGCCGAGCATATGGGTTGAGCGGGAAACCATGTGATTGACTATGTATCAAGCATAAATATTTTTCATACTTGCTCCGTAGTTTTCTAAAATGAATGAAGGTAGCGTTACATTTGATTGATGCATTTTTTGTTCTATTGTTCAAAATCATCAAGCTAATGATGGCTATCCTTGCAGGTGAGAAGAAAAGGATGCAGGAGGGGATTTGAAGGGAAATGTATGCAGAAGTAATTCATTTAAAGAATCTAGCCGCAACCCCACACATTGCCTATATAGTCCGCAAGAAAAGTTTTCCCGGTCTCCATTGTGGGAAGGCAACATATAGTTGCCCTTTTTCACCAGCATTTGTTCTCCTCCTCAGGAAAGGAATTGACCTGGCTGCTATGCCTTCTACATTCTAGTGGTCACACTAATGATCCTATCACTGTGTACTCGATGGGCATATATGAAATAGTGGGAAGATGAAGAGGCAGGGTGACCTTGGTTAGTCGGCAATTTCACCAACCTATCGCATCTGCACAGACTGATCTGTGTAACAACAAGAGGGAATGAAAAGGGCATGGAAGGTAGAGGGTAGTTCAGAGGCCGCATAAGTATTACCTCCGAAGAGGAGAAATGAATTTTGATTTCCAAGAAGAACAACGTTGCTTTATGGTGAATGAGGACGACTGTTTTTTAGGGAAGAAGGAGCCTTTAGTTTTAGACTCATTGTATTGTTTCGGATCAGAGTGTTGTTACTGGAAAGATTGTAAATGTGGTATATATTTTATGAATATTGATTACTTACAGTTCACTATTAGTCTTGTTAAATTGAATGTGATTTAGTTTCATGGTTAACTTGTGAATGGTCTATGATTTGAAACTAAATTAAACATCAGTTGCAACTTTAATACCATAGAAGAATGTGGATTCCTATAAGAGTGATTGGATTGCAATTTAGCTTTAATATAGTCTTGTCTAGCTGTGAATTCAGTGATTGATTAATTTGGACTTGAATCTATGCATGATGTTTAACCTTCTTTATCATGCTCCTGCTGAACATATATATGATGTTTAAACCTCTGTATCATGCTCTTGCAAGATATATTAGAGTAGTTAGAAGTAGTATAGATAGGATTTAATACATAGAGGTTAGCTATTTCATTTTGTTGATTTAATTGAAGTCTTCCTCCCGAAAGAAAGCTTTCTACATGTTCAAGCGGTTTACGGGGTCCGCTAAAACCTGGTGGAACTAGCCATCCCAAATGAAAGCAGGTGTAATTGGGGCTTGCGATCAGGTTAGTTCCCCTTGTTAGCATTGTGCACATTTTCCATGTCAACAAATTGGTGCTAGAAGGAGGGCCTAAAACGCCCTCCAGCTTTTCAATATTTCTTCTATAAAACACATATTTCAATAAAATTAGAAAAATTATATTACTATAAGATTACTGGAATTGAGTTTTATGGGTACCTTGAAATTCTAGATCCATTGTTTAATTCCAAATTTAATGAAATATGTGTTATAAGTTCCACACATGGATTCAAAAGGATTAATGTATGGATTGTAAAGGTCAGGGAGATCCTGCCACACATTTGAAAGAGCCTCATTTTGAAGAGATAGGGATCCCTCTAAGCCCTGTATCCAAGTCACCCAAGGAAGAGAGACTATGGGACTATCCATTCATTCAGGAATAAATTTTCAGAGCACTTACTCTGGCTTACACTTGTTCCCTCTCTCAGCTTCCCACATTTCACTCTTTACCTCCAACAACTAAGAGGAATCCAACGATCTTTACCCTAAGCAAAGATACATCAACAACCACTTCTCTTGAAGACATTATGCTAGAATCCTTGCAAAGTATTGACATTCCTTGGGAATAAATTCTTGAGGATTCCCCTTCTAAAGGTAACTCCTTGCTTGATTTTGAAAATCCTAACGACGAAGCCTCCAACCAAAACTTCCTTGTCCATATGGCCAACGTTCCCCCTCTAGGTGGAAATTAGCCTCCACCTCCTCGTCCAGGTGGGAATCAACCTCAACCTCCTCCTCTGGGTGGGAATCAAACCCCACCTCCTCCAGGAGCACTCCCTCCATGGCTTGCACAAGATGTTGTAGCGGTACCTGGGCAACAACATCCCTTACCCAAAAATATAGAAAGAGTGTTACCCAATTTCGACCTTGAGCAGGGAGATGTCGCTGATAACCATATTTGCGCTTTCTTCCTAGCCTTGCACAGGTTGGGGGTCACTGATGAAGATGTGGTGTGCCACCTATTCTCTTTTACTTTGACTGGTGTAGCCTCCACATGGTATTTCAGTCTAAGAATAGGGTCGATTACTTCTTGGGGTGCTTTTCAGCAGGCCTTTTTGGACAAGTTTGGTGATGACAAAACACCTGCGGCCTTAGTTTTAGAATTATCCCATCTAAAAATGGAAAACAAGGAGAAGGTTAAGGATTTTAACATCCGGTTCAACACCTTGTTCAATAGAATCCCAGTCACTACTAAAGCAACTGAAGAGGTGCTAATGGAATTCTATATTTCTGCTCTCCCTGTCCCTGAAGTGATGTGGGTTAAAAGGAGTAATGTCCAAACCTTACAAGGTGCTATCAATGAAGCAGTGAAAGATGAAAATGAAATGATCAACCTCATAGCATGCCACCCTACAATTGGAGAAAAGAAATCCCCTCAGACATCCAAGAAGAATAATGGAAATGATAACAAAGGGGCTGAAACTAAAGATAAGGACACCACGAATGTGGAAGGGTTGCATTGGATCATTAAGAAACTTACGAACGCAGTCATTGATATGAGAAGTAATCATGGAGAGAGTACTAGTGGTAAGGGAGGAGATCATAATAACAGAAAACCCTTCAAACCTTTCTACCAGAAGAAAATAAAAGGTGGTGAGGGTCATCCTGCATTTCTTGGTCCATCTAATGAAGGGGCTTTAAACACAAAAGAGTTGGCTCTGATTGGATTGGTCCTCAACAAAGAAGAAACTATACTAGAGTTTGAACTAGAATAGGGAGATGAGGAGGAATACCAAGTAGAAGAACCCTCGGATGAGGAAACCGAAATTAATGTGTTGTGGGATTTCCATAGTGATGAGAATGATGACGAGGGAGATAACACTGTAGAAATCAATGCTAATGAAATCGACACGCGTAGTAAAGGGTTGATTCTAGGTGCGACAAAGCCCTTAGACTGAAAAGAGAAAGATGTTTTCCCTGTGAAATCATCTACTCCCAAAGTTCTTGTCAAGAAGAGTAGGCGTGGCAGTCAATCCAAGAATATCCCTATTGCCAGTCACCTAGAGAAAGAAAATGCATCTCCCACTGCAACGAAGGCCACTCAACATGGTAAACTCCCGCTTAAAAATGACAAAATAGGTATGTTTACTCTGCTCTATCCTATTTATAACATTGATTATAATATTGTGGATGATCTCAAGAATTCTAGGGCCAATATCACATATTTTTACTTGTTAAAATTAACGCAACAGAGAGATTTGCTGCTGAAAGCTATGAATGAGTAGAACTGCAAAACCCAAACCACCTCAAGGACCCAAACGAAGAATCCAATGTCCAAACCTATTAATACAACTAGTGCAACCCAAGTACCATTAGCTATGGAGGCCACATTGTCTAAAATGAATCGAAAACCCGAAGATGTCATCACAGCCATGAAAGGGAGGAAATTGAAATCTATGACTCCATAGTTCCTCATTATGTTTGAAATTTTCAACATGAACGTCCACAATTGCTTAGTAGATTCTAGTGCCTCATCCACTATCATGCCTTATGTTGTTGTTAAAAGACTTCAAGCCACACTTGAAAAAATTGGAACTCGAATCATGCAGTTAGATAGGAAAAATTTAACAGTAATTGGAGAATTTAAGGATGTGTTGATTCGGATGGCTGCTAAACTACAGTACACACATGTCATTGATATAGTGGTAGTCGATATACCTGAGGCCTATGGAATGTTGCTTAGTAGGGACTGGTTAGCAAATTGAACGGATACTTCTCGACCAATTGGTCCCATCTCTTGTTGCCCTAGAAGGGAAAGGGTGATATGCTAAGAGTTGATAGGGAAAGATACATGAAGTATGTGGTAACGGAAATGAATGGTCCCAATGAACCTATAGTGTTTACCAAATCCATCCTTAGGAACTATAGTTTCAATGTTTATACTACATAAACCTGTTTTGGAGAGTTTCATACAGAAAACGTTGAAGAAACTTCAACACACACATAATTGGAAATTCCCTCCCATAATCCAACTTATGAGCTGCCCTATATTATAGTAGATGATAGGACCAATTTCTTAGATAGGAGTTCAATTGATGTAACATTAGATGTAATATTCTGGACCCTCTATTTTGATGGTTCTAACTTCCTTGAAGGTGCAGGTGCTGGCAGTGTTCTCATTGACCCGCAAGGGAACCAACATCTAATGGCCAGTTGGTTGGAGTTCGCATGCACCAACAACATAGTGGAATATGAAGGCCTGCTGCAAGGCCTAAAGAAATCGATTGGTATGAATGTGAAAAATCATAAAGTTTTCGGTGACTCATAGATAATCATAGATCAGGTAAGGAGAAGGATACAATGCAATTCTCCACACCTAGTGAGGTACCAACATGAGGTAAGGGATTTAATTGACATTTTTGATTCCTTTAATATTACATACATACCTCGAGGCCAAAACCAAGATGCTAATATGATGGCTAATATGGCTGCTAAATGTCTACCTAATTTTAGATTGAAGAAAAATAAACGTTCTATTGAATTGATCTTCAGACTGTCTATGCCTGATAACATCTCGAATTGGTAGGTTTTCAAAGATGATGAGCAAATCCTTGAGTTCCTACACTGCGAGAAGGCATTCAAGAGTGCAGTCATTGATGAAAAGGAGCATGACAAGCTTATAAGCGAAAGGGAACATGAGGAAAAGGATCAGCCCAATGTGATTCCAAAATCAATGGTCAGGATGGAGCACTTGTATGACTTTCATGATAAATTCAAGAAACCTACTAAGTTCAAAACACACAACTCATCCATGAAGTATGAAACGGTCAACCTTGGGACTGAAAAATACCCAAAAAATGTCAATCTAGGCCTAAGGTGCTCTCCACAAGAAAAAGCTGCTTTTGTCAAACTATTTAAAGAGTACAAGGATGCCTTTGCTTGGACATATGAAGACCTAAAGACCTTTGATTCCATTATTATGCAGCATGTGATCTCTTTGGAAAAGGAAGCCAAGCCCTACAAAAAAAAGATGCGTAAGATGCATCCAAACCTAGAACCATTGGTGAAGAAATAACTGAACAAGACGTTGGATGCTAAAATCATATTCCTGATTAGACATACCCGCTAGGTAGCCAATATCATGTTAGTGAGAAAGAAAAATGGAGACATCAAGCTGTGTATTGATTTCGGAAACCTAAATAGAGCGTCTATCTTGTCCCTTCTATGGAACACATCCTTCAGTGAATTTATGGGTCTGAAATGTTGTCCCTATTAGATGGGTTTTTAGGATATAATTAGGTATTGGTATCTCACGGGGATCAGCTTAAGACAGTCTTCAACACCAAATGGGGCACCTACGCATACCGTAAAATGCATTTTGGGCTCATTAATGTGGGTGCCATATTCCAGAGAGCTATGGACATAACCTTCTGAGGGCTAATGAACAGATCGGTAGTGGTGTACATGGATAACATCACTGTGTATTCATATTGCAGGAGGGATCACATTATCACATGAGGTAGATTTTCAAAAGATGCTGAAGATATGGAATTTCTTTGAATCCCAAGAAGAGCATCTTTGCAGCCATAGAGGGGAAACTACTAGGTCATATCCTTTCTAAAGATGGGATTGTGATTGATCCTGAAAGAATAAAAACCATCATGAGAATATAGTCCCTTGCCAATGAAAAGGCCATGCAAGCTGTCTTCGAGAGGATTAATTTCATTAGAAAATTTGTCTTAGGCTTTGCAAAAATAGTGTGCCCTTTGCAGCTGATGCTGAAGAAAGAAGTTGTGTATAAATGGAATGATGAAGCCAAGGAATTGTTCCAGTGAATCAAGAAAGCCATTGTTGAAGCCCCTGTGCTAGTCAACCCTGATTTCAGCAAAGGATTCTTCTTATATACATTTGCTTTTGACCTTTCATATGCCGCAATTCTCACTCAAAAGAATGATGATGGAAATGAAGTCTCCATTTCCTACATGAGTTCAAATCTCCAAGGAGCGGAATTGAATTACCTAGATGTGGATAAATAGGGTTATGCAGTTTTCAAGGCCATTAAACATTTATGCCCTTACTTACTAAAGGCCAAGACGAAAGTAATCATGTGTCGTCCTGCTGTAAGAGGCCTCTTCATGCAAAAAAAAATGGGTGAACAAAGAGGGAATTAGATAACCACCCTTCAAGAGTTTGACCTGGAGATAAAGCCAACACAAATAGTTTGAGGGCAGGGAGTTTACAAGCTAGCAACATAAGCCTTAGTAAACCAAAAGGAGGCATCTGAACAATCAGGAATGCTGAGCATGCAATATGCACAAAGGGAACTCATAGAGGAGCTATTATGGAGTAACAAAGCACTGATGTATGAGCCAGAAACATCAGAAACCTTTTTGGACCCTAAGTCGTGGTACCATGACATACGCTTCTATCTAGTGCAGGGTTCATGTCCTGAACACATGGATGCATCATAAAGGAGAGCACTCAGATTGAAATCCAATCAGTGCCATTTGGCTGACATCACCTTATACAGAAAATATCAAGATGGAATATGGCTGAGATGTTTGGAGAAAGATGATGCCAACCATGTATTGAAAGAAATGCACGATGGCCTAGTAGGTGGTCACTATGGTGGACAGACCACTACTCATAAAATATTGAGAGTTGGATATTATTGGCCCACGGTGTTTAGGGACTCGCATGTCTACTTGTAAATGCAAGGCACGTCAAACCTCCATAGGATGAAATAGAAAGCCCACTGTTCCCCTCAGGCTTGTCATGATTTACCAACCATTCCAGTAATGGGGCCTAGACGTCATAGGCGAGAACTCCAAACTCCTCATGGCAAGTATATACTCATAGCGACTGAATACTTCACCAGATGGACCGAAGCCATTCCGCTTCAGAAGGTGAATGAAGATGAGGTAATATCATTCATTAAGAAATTCATTATCAACAGGTATGGCATCCATAACGCTCTCATCTTTGATAACATTTCTTACTTTTCATCTCTAAGACTGACTAAATTTGTCATTGACAAGTCAATACACATAAAATATGCAGCAAACTATTATCCCCAGGGAAACAAAGTTTCCGAGTCTTCCAATAAGAACCTTATCCACATAATTTGCAAGATAGTCACTGATAACTAGAGGAACTGGCACAACACCTTGACAAATGCCCTTTGGGCCAATAGGGTCACCCCTAAAGTGGCCTTGGGAAACTCTACATACTTCCTAGTCTATGGACAGGAAGCCATCTTGCCCGAAAACCTTGCCCTTCCATCCTTACAGCTCTCCCAAGCTTCAAGAGGAACCCCTTCTACCCCGCTTCAAGAAAGGATTGACCAACTGATGTAGCTAGAAGAATTAAGGGATAGAGCCAAAATTAAATTTGAAAACCAACAAATGATTGTAAAAATATGGTTTGATCATCATTCGGCGGGAGATAAATATTTCCAAGTGGGGGAACTAGTTCTGAAATGGGACAAACTGAGTGAGCCAAAGGGTAAACACACAAAATTCCAACACCTATGGCTAGGCCCATTTCAAGTTTTTGAAAAGATTGGTCGAGGGACTTACATGTTGAAAACATTATAGGGGGAGATTGAAAATATCCCTATTAATGGCTAGAATTTGAAGAGATACTTCTAGTAGCCACCACATTGGTGGCTGCATCCTGTGTAGGTTAGAGTTCATTTCATTTTCACTATTAGTTTAGTTGTATTTCTATCCTCTCCTTTGTTTTTTGGTAATTCTGTTCTCCCACTATTTTGAATTACATTCCTTTTCAGCTAGTTAATTTTAGTCCTCTAGTCTCATTCTACCTTTCAGATTTTCCCTCATTCGCTACTCTCGACCTTTCCCTGCCTTATTGGCTTGTTGATGATTCTATTGTTCTTGAATCCATCATTTCCCTAAAAATCAAACAAACCTTCTTTAGCCCATGAGCACTTCAGAATCAACAGTGGAATGTAAACTGAAACCCCTCATTGGCATCTGTTGGGGAACTATGTGATATTTGTTGATAACGTGGATATCTGGAGCATGTAGGGGGATCCTTATATAACAAAAAATGTGTAACTATAGCTAGACTAGCATGGAGGAATGCTTCACTTAAATAAATCCCACTCAGACCTAGCCTATACTTGCTTATAAGGTTTACAGTCATTCTCCGTTGATCTCATCCACCACACTAAATGGTCCAATACATGTTACTCACAAGTAA
This sequence comes from Pinus taeda, assembly GCA_000404065.3. NCBI lineage: Eukaryota > Viridiplantae > Streptophyta > Pinopsida > Pinales > Pinaceae > Pinus > Pinus taeda. The sequence goes on from APFE031183836.1 coordinate 22,269, forward strand.
ACCTCCTTTCATGGGCTAAGCTCACTATCTCATTCCCTGTGGAAAATCTAATTGTGCTCTAGTCCTTGTGCTTGAAACTGGAAGGACTTATCTAAAAAGAAATTAAATGTCAAGTCCTTGTGCTAATCTAGAAGGATAAGTTGTTTGGGAAGCCAGTTAGAGTAAGGACTGTTATTGGGCTCAGAGTACCGGTTGACATAGCAAGCCCAACCTTGCTTAAGCGGTTTAAAAATATGGCATGATCCATGATTGCGCCCCATTCAATTAATAAATATAGCAGTGAAATTCTCATATAAAGTACAAGAAAAACATGTCTACATCAAGCTTGATGAGAAATAAAGAGTTGAGGTACACACCTAAACAGTTATGGATACATAAGTGACGGCCGCAAAGGGATTTTTGAAAGTGGGAAACGGGTAAAGGAAGGTAAATAAACCCCATAATAATGTCATTTGATAATTCCTGTCAACATCATATCAGCACGTAGAAGCTTTTTGTCTATATCCCCTTTGAGGCAGTAATGTTTAAGTGGAACCCATGCTTGTCTATCTATATAGTTTTCATTTTAAGTTTATTTTAACACCCTGGTGTTTTATTGATCTAAAGGTTATTTGGAAATAGAGATAACTAGTTCACCTAGCGATTTGCCATTTTTTGTGGCCACAAGTACCACCCTATTGAAACATGCTCTTACAGCAAATTTCCAATGTGTGCCTTAGAAGTTTTATTTTTCATCTTTTGAAATGACCTGTTTTATCACATGGATGTCAACTTCTTGTTGAGTCAAATTTTCAAGGCTTGATGGATGAGACATTAAATATACCTCTCCTGCATGGATCATTCATGACACAACCTGTCCCTTTATCCTCTTCCTTAATCGGGATCTTTCAGTCCTCACAAACATGCATGGCACATCGGCACTTGCACAAACCATCACCCCTACCCCCATCACAATTGTTTGTTGGTTTAATTCGCAAAAGCCCTTCATCATATCATTGTCAAACTATAATCCCTTTAGAAAGGAAAACCCTTCGCAAAACACATAAAACCTTACATCTTTCACTTATCACACTCAATATGGGTGCATAACACATGCCATAAGGGCCGGACTCGACGGCATTATAAACCACAATATATATATGTCAGGTCCGAAAGCCCGTTGCATATCGTAACCGACCTGAGTCCAAGGTTTATGCATATATATGGCGTGCCACTGACCTCCAGACTCGACGGCACCATTAAACGCATTGTATACATGGTGGGGTCTTGGGCCCCATTGCATATCGCATATCGGCGAAGCACGAGCCTTATACATAGTGTGCGCAGCGATGTGGCAGAATCATCGATTTCTATGAACTCAAGTGTATAACATTTCAAGTCTGGTGCTATGGATAGACATGGTTTTCCCCGCATATTCCTTTGTTTCTAAAAAAATATTAAAATCTCATTTTTCAAAGGCTAGCCTATATTGCAAACCCACCAACAAAATAGACAAAGCTATCTATTTATATACTTATACAGATAATATATAATATTATATATATATATATATATAGTATATATGTATTATATATATATATATATATATGTTTTTCGGTTCTAGGCATATCGCATATCCAGTGGAGCCCCAGGCTTATGCTATGCGTATGCTAATGCCAGACCCCCCAATCTATATATAAAATTAATAATAGATGTTTCGGGTCTAGGGCCATATCGCATATCGTGAGAAAGCCTCCCAAGCTTACTGAATATTGCCATATGCGATATGCTAAGACCCCCGAATAATATATATATATAATTATAATATATATATATATAATATATAATATATATTATTATACTAAACTATTATATATATATATATATATATATATAGTATAGATATATATCTGTGTGTGTGTTTTCGGGTCTAGGGCCATATCGCATATCGCATGTCGGTGGAGCCCCAGGCTTATGCATATTGCAATATGCGATATGCCAGACCCCCGATATTTATAGGCACTGATATATATATTTGAGGTCTGGCCTGGGCAATTGGGGTAGGATTTCCTATGTTTTCATATATTCTCCAAATTTTTCAAAACTCAAAGGATCATGTTTTCAATGAAAAAAGTGGGCCTGTGGAGTCTCGATAGTGCAATTGTGCATTGGGGCGGTGGAAGTCATGGTTCATGTGACCTGAGAGAGGGTCGATACCTAATTCTGATGAAATGAAGCCTTCAAAAACTATGCTGAGTCTATGGGTTGAGCGGGAAAATGTGTGATTGACTATGTATCAGGCATTAATCTTTTTCATACTTGCTTTGTAGTTTTATAAAATGAATGAAGGTAGCATTACGTTTGATTGATGCATTTTTTGTTCTACTGTTCAAAATCATTAAGCTAATGATGGCTATCCTTGTAGGTGAGAAGCAAAGGATGCATGAGGGGATTCGAAGGGCCATATATGCAGAAGCGATGCATTTAAAGAATCTAGCTGCAACCCCATGCATTGCTTGTACATTCGACAAGAAAAGTTGTCCCGGTCTCCATTGTGGAAAGGCAACATATAGTCACCCTTTTCACTAGCATCTGTTCTCCTCCTTAGGAAAGGAATCAACTCAGCCGCTATGCCTTCTACGTGCCAGTGGTCACACTAATGATCCTATCACTGTGTACTCGATGGGCATATCTGAAACAGTGGGAAGATGAAGAGGTAGGGTGACTTCAGCTGGTCGACAATTTCACCAACCTATCGCATCTGTACAAACTGATCTATGTAACGACAAGACGGAATCAAAAGGGCATGGAAGGCAGAGGGTAGTTCAGAGGCCGCATAAGTATTACCTCCGAAGACGAGAAATGGCTTTTCATTTCCGAGAAGAACAATGTTGCTTTATGGTGAATGAGGAGGACTGTTTTTGAGGGAAGAAGGAGCCTTTAGTTTCACATTCATTGTATTGTTTTAGATCAGAGTGTTGTTACTAGCATGACTATAAAGGTGATTTATATTTATGCATATTGATTACTTACAGTTCACTATTAGTCTTATTAAATTGAATGTGATTCGGTTTCATGGTTAACTTGTGAATGCTCTTTGATTTGAAACTAAATTAAACATCAGTTGCAACTTTAATACCATAGAAGAATGTGGATTCCTATATGAGTGATTGGATTGCAATTTAGCTTTAACATAGTCTTGTCTAGTTGTAATTTACTGATTGATTCATTTGGACTTGAATCCATGCATGATGCTTGACCTTCTTTATCATGCTCCTACTGAACATATATATGATGTTTAAACATCTGTATCATGCTCTTGCAGGATAGATTAGAGTAGTTAGAAGTAGTATAGATAGGATTTAATACATAGATGTTAGTTGTTTCATTTTGTTGATTTAATTGAAGTCTTCCTCCTGGAAGAAATCTTTCGACATGTTCAAGCGGTTTACGGGGTCCCCCAAAACTTGTTGGAACTAGCCATCCCAAATGAAAGCAAGTCTAATTGGGGCTTGCGATTGGGTTAGTTCCCCTTGTTGGCATCATGCACATTTTCCATGTCAACAGGCAAGAGACAATGTCTTTGCCTTTCTCTATTTACTTGCACTTGTGCTAGCAGGTTCTTCTGAACCCCTTGCTCGAAATTCTTTCAGAAATGCCTCCCATGCTATTCCCATTTTCTCTAACTTCTTCTTGACCAGCATCGCAAGGATTCCATGATGGCAGAGTTTGGTTGCAACCTAAATTTCACTTCTGCTTTGCACATTTTTCGCCATCTTTTCGAGGCTCCTGAGCAAGATGTGAGGGAAATTAATCAGTTTCCCCCCCTCGAAATCTGACAGCAATCGAAGGTGGTATCAGAGTGCCAAGGTATATCATCCTTCGCCTATGAGAAACTTCTGTAATACAAACAGTAAATATCACCATTTCTCGACCATGGCGGTCTGTGGCACTTCCTTTTTCCAATCAACCTCAATCTTCTTATTGACCACAAACCATTGCCAACGCTTCTTTGTCAACCGCTCTTTCTTAAACCAGAGCTCACCTGTACGTGGTAGGCCTATGGCTTGTGAAATGAACTCTTCAGCGATTTTAAATTTTAAGGACCCAACCCTCACTCGACCTTTCTTGAATGTTCTTGCAAACTCTAGCACTACGCCCATGTCAAATCTATCAAATTTTTAGAGACATGGCAGGAACCTACATTCTTGCAAAAGTGGAAGATTGTTCCTGTATTCGGTGGTTTGTTCAATCTCCTTTAGCGACAGTGGTTCACTCCTCATGGGTGCCATTTCAAACCTCTTCCACTTCACTGATCACACCGTCGAAAGAATTTCAGGGTAACTCCAACCTTCACTGAGAATTCTATGCTAGAGGTTCCTCGCCTTTTTTCTTTTTAGACCTCCTTACCTGACTATGATGGAACAATCCCTTCTACTTCAGGCATAGATTCCTGTCAGTTCATTATAGGCGAATCGTGATGATTGGATGCAGTGGCGGTATAGGTAGTGGTGATGCAACGGCTAAAATGATCGGATCATAGGTAGGTTAATGATGGTCAAGTGGTGCGAAATGATTGCAAAGAGGGTGAGTGCAGGTTATTGGATAGAGTACCCTTCCACGGTCAGCATCATAATTCAATCAGATTTGTTTTCAGCATTTATTAAGAAAAATTAGATTTCAGCCTTACACATCTTGCACTTTAAAGATTTGTCCCTAGATTAGTAATTAATGAAACAAAGCATCAATTAGAACATGGAATTAGTTATCATATCAACACATGTACCAAAAATACAGGTCCATAAATCTTTGATAAATCAATTCAGGACTGTGTAAATTGCTTCAATGGTCAATTGTATTTTTGTATCAGACTTGCTTGCACTTTTGTGCTTGCACTACGCTATGCTTGCACCAGAGATTTTTACCAAATAGAAATTCTGATAGGACATACTTCTGCAGTTGGAATTTAATTTTTTTTCCTCATTATACAAGAAAAATTTGTTCGCCACCTTTGGTGCTTCTCGACATGCCTTCTAAATGAATGCATCAAATTCTGCAATCAACTTATGAGGGACTAAAGAAGTGGGAAAGGGGTAAAAAAGAAAAATCAGAATGGGAAGGAATATTACAACAAGGATTTTAGAACAATATCACCAAGGGGGATAAATGAAACGAGATTTTATGAATTGGGTAAAGGTAGTTTCTTGGAAGAAAGAGGAAGGTAATTCAATGGGGAATTTAGAAAATAACTAGTGGGAAATTTCGAAATGGGAAATAAAAGAAGATTTTTACCTTGAAATCTGCCTGCATTGGTGTAAGAAAAATAACTGCAGTGGAAAGTAAGAGTTTACTTGGATAAAAATGTCCATGCTAGTTACCCCAAACTTGGGTAAGTTATCGGTTTCGTGAACCTGCTTCTTCTTGGCGGAAACCATCATATCTAAAAATCAAGTAACATTCCCTTTTTATGAAAATTTTGATCTTCCTGCCAGGATGATGGTTTTTAGGTTAATCCTTTTGCAATTATGTGAGTCAACTAATTTTCACAATTACAAGAAAAATTGTTCTTTTTATACTTTTATTTTTCTTTGATTATATATATATATATGTTTCAAATAAGGACAAGAAGGAATTAATTCTTCAATAGGTCAATGCTCTCACCTACCAACTCCTTTTCAAATGGTTGTTGGACTTGTTGCATAAAATCTCCTTTAGTAAGGGGTTAAAAATATACCTTCAATCCATGCTCATTTACAAGGAACATGGTATTCCATCCATCAATATTTATGATTTCTACCACTCCATTTTCGAACAATTTGAACACCTCATAAGGTCCCATCCAACATGTATGGAATTTTCCTCTAAAATGTTTGAATCTTGAATCATAAAGGAGCACCCAATCACTTGGTTGGAATTGCTTTTTCTGAATAGATTTGTCATGCCACTTCTTGTGCTGTTGTTGAACCAAGATATTTTGTTGAACATAATCCCTTCGAATTTCATCTAACTCGTTCAATTGTAGAAGACTCTATTCCTGTGGCTTAGAGAGATCTAGCTCCAATTGGACTGCAGTCCTAAAAGTTTGATCTGGAATTCTATCGGCAAGAGGACTTGTTTCCCATACACCAGCTCATATGGTGTGTGTCCCATGCTGTTTCTCCAAGTGGTTTGATAGGCCCACAATGCTTCTAGCAATTTGTCAACCCAATCCTTTATGTTCATATTTACCGTCTTTGTGAGGATAGACTCAATCAACTTATTTGTGGATTCTATCTGGCCATTTTCTTGTGGGTGATATGGTGTGGATTTCTTGTGTAAGATTTTATACTACTCCATTACACTCTGTACCAAATTAGAAATAAACTACGATCCATTATCATAAACAATTTCTCTAGATACAAAAAATCTAGTAAAGACTTCATTAAAAAGAAAATCAACAATAACTCTTTCAATAGCAAAAGAAACAGCTTTAGCTTCTACCCATTTTGTAACAAAATTTGTACAAACCAAGATATGATTTTTATTTGATGATGAGGGATTTATTGGTCCTATGAAATCAATAGCCCATTTTTCAAAAGGCTCAATCATAACTTGAGGACATAAAGGCATCAAATTTGGTTTGGCTAGGCTAGCCAATTCACTAACAACTATCACACCGCTTGACATATTGTTTGGCATCCTTGAATAAGGAAGGCCAAAAATAGCCATCTTGTAACACTTTATATGTAGTTCACTTATTGGTGAAGTGACCTCGACATGGTTCATCATGGGAATATTTTAAGATAACAAACACCTATTCCTCTCTTACACATCTATGGATAATGAGATCTACTCCAGTGTAAAATAGGTCTCCTTGGATCCAATAATATGCAACACTTTTCTGAATGATATTCTGCTTTTCACGAGCGGAAAAGTGAGGTAGTAATTTTCCAATGACTAAATAGTTAGTTATTTCATCAAACCATAGATATTTTGTTGACACCGCAAAAATATTTTCGTAAGGAAAATCATCATTAACAAGAAGTGCTTCACTAGGATTATTTAATCTTGAAAGATAATCTGCTACTACATTCGATTTCCCTGGTCTATCAACAATAGTAATATTAAATTCCTGTAATAATAAATACCACCTAGTTGCGCTACTGCTAGTTAATGGTTTATTCATCAAATATCTTGTAGTGGAATAATCATTATGTACAGAAAATTCATATCCTGTAATATAATGTTTGAATTTATTAATAGAAAAAATTACAACTAAAAACTGTTTCTCAGTAACAATATAATTGAGTTCAACTGGTGACAAGTTTTTACTAATGAAATAAAAAACATAAGATTGTTTGTCTTCTTCTTGTCCTAAAGTTGCACCAATAGCAGTATCTGAGGCATCAAAGCAAATATGGAATGGCAGGGACCAGTTTGGTCCTCTCAAAATTGGTGCTTGAACTAATTTTTCCTTCAATGTCTCAAAGGACTGTTGGCAAGCTGTAGACCAAGAAAAATCACTATCTCTAGCAAAAAGTTGAAAAAGGGGGGTAGCTTTCCTTGAGAAATTCTTAATGGATCTCCTATATTAGTCTGCATGTTCTAGAAAACCTCTCACTTCCGTTTGAGTTTTGGGTATAGGAATACTCAAAATGACTTCTACCTTTGCAGGGTCAACCTAGATACCTTTGTCGGAAATAAGATGGCCAAGAACTACTCTAGACTTGCACATTAATTTGAATTTCTTGTCACTCAAGGCAAGATGAGCTTCTTGGTAGTGGAGAAGCACTTTTTTCTAGATTCTTGAGGGCTTCCTAAAATGAATCACCAAACATAGAGAAATCATCCATATAGATTTATGCACATTCAAGGCGAGTAAAAATAGCTAAGACTACCTTTTGAAAGGTAGTCGAGGCATTAAATAGCCCAAAGGGAAGCACTCAGTAAGCAAGTGTACCCCATGGACATGTAAAAGTGGTTTTGTCTTGATCCTCGGGTGCTATCTGTATTGGGTTATATCCAATAAAGCCATCTAGAAAGGAAAAGTACTTCTTACTAGCAAGGGTATCGAGTACGTGATCGATGAAAGGAAGGGGGAAGTAATCTTTGAGAGTGGATTTATTTAATTCTTTGTAATGATTTCAAATTTGGCATCTCCCATCTTTCTTCAGGACTAACGCTAATGGAGATACCCACTGGCTATCAGAAATTAGATAGATAAAATCAGCATCTAAGAGTTTTTGTAGTTCTTCCTTTACAACATCTCTTAGAGCTGGGTTGATTTTCCTTTGGGGTTGTCGAACAGGTCAGGCTCCATCCTAAATATAGATATGGTGTGTACAAGTTTCAAGAGGGATGCCTTTCATATCTTCATAACCCCATGCAAAGGCATCAAGATGGTTTCACAACAAATTCACAAGCTGCTCTTGTTGAGAAGGGTCCAAGTCTAAACTGATATATAAGGTTTTACCTGGACTAATCTCAAAAATAGTAGTGTCAGGCTCAAGAGTACACAAAAGTGTCGCTAGAGATGGTGATGATGGAGGTAGAGAGCCATATCCTTCCTGAAAATCTAGACTAAAAATCTGACTCAATGACTCAAAATTAGGCATAGTGTCTAGATTGTTTAGGAAGTTTTGAATCTCACCCTCCTATGAGGACTCAACATTTTGATGTACCCAGGAAATAGGCTAGGTCTCCTCATCACTACTATAGTCTAACCATAAAGTGTCTCGGAGCTCCTGAATAGATCTAGCAGGTGGATATAAGGTGACTTTCTTTCTAGAATCTCCATGGGAAATATACATATCACCATAACGACATCCAATATAAGCATCAGTCGTATCAAGTCCTAAGATCAAGGGATGCCCTCCCACAAGATTGTTTGGCTAAATCATAATGAAATCTGTGGGATATTCCCAAGAATCTAAGGAAATGACCACATCATCCAATACTCCTTTTGGATTGATTTTAGATCTATCTACGAGTTCATGCATAGTGGGAGTAGGACGAATATGGAACAATCCAAGTTGATCCATGGTTTTCTTGGTCATAACATTAACGGATGCCCCTAAGTCTATAAGTACATTGGAGACAATGACATCACCTATTTGAATAGAGACAATAGGGTTTCTAGGTTCGGTATATTTTTCCATGTTCATACATCCCGTCATCAACTCTGCTGCTTTACAAACAAATAGAATGGTTCAGGGTTCTAATCTTCTCCTTCCTGGCTTCTTGAGGCAGAGTTCCCTAATTTTTTTTGTAAAGATGGGTATCTATTTGATAGCTTGGAGCAAGGGTACCTTTATGAAAAGTTTCCTAAGCTCAAAATCCAAGCTAGACTCAGGAATGGGGGCTTTCTTCTCCACAACTAAACTCTCTGGATAGGGAGGTTGGTTGGAGGAAGATGATGAGGGCTCAAAATGTACAGGGATAGGTTGAATGGTGTCATCTTTCCCAGAATGGTCAGGAGTTTCCTCCTCTCCTTTCTCATTGATAATCACCATGGGCTTCTTTTGATTTTCTAAGGTTACTACTTTCCCTAATCTCAATTGAAGATCATTGACTCCAACTAGCAAGGTCTGAAATCTAGATGAAGAAAGCAGGGTCATAGAATGGATAATTTGAACCTCTTTATTATTGGGGTTGGGTAAAGTTTGATCAGGAATCTGAGAAGGTTGAAAAGTTGGAGGTAAAGGTAATGGTTGCATAGGTTGACTCAGCTGAGCTAATGATGGTTGAGGCATTGGGTAAGGTGCATATGTAGGGGAATATGATTGCATCGGTGCATGATAGGAATTATATAAATGATGTGAATGGTTTGGCCCTCTCCATCCTTGTTTCCAAGATTAGGAGGGATGTCCATATTGATCTTGATTCCCATGTTGCCAATGCCGACAGTGACCAGTGTTAGGATAGGAATATGAGTGTGCATTATAACCAAAAAAATGTGGTGCAGGTTCAGGAACCATACCTGCACTTATCTGAGGCCAATTTCTTCATGCTCCCATTGAATGGAATGATTCAACTTCAGGTTGTCCCCCTTCAAATACAGCGTTCAACCCAGGTAGGGAAGGAAATTTTTCTGTAGCATGGTTATCTGCACAAATTACACATTTATTAGTTTCATTAATATCTAGAGGACATTCGCTTAGAGGATGCTTTATTCTACATCTTGAACAGAAAATAGACAATGTTTCTTTCTCTTCTACAAGTTTTTGCTGAAAATTATTTTTTTACTAAGAGTATTCATTATTTCAATTTTCATATTGTCCATTTTGTTTTCTAATCCATTAATCATAGCATCAGTATATTCAGTTTTCTTGTTTTTATTCTGAATTCCTTTATAGGATCTATATTGTTTCCTCGAAAATTTCCGGCACAAGTCATAGATCTGATCAAAAAGGTTTTTGAGAAATATCCCCTTGTCCTAACATATTTAGATTATTTCTAGAATCATCAGTAATCCCACATAAGAACAAGGTTCTAATAGTACTTTGATAAAATTTGTGCTTTGAACTTTTGAGGATGTACATGAATCTCTATAAATAGTCCTTTAGCATTTCAAAATCATTTTGCAAAATATTAAAGATTTCATCTTCGAAATGTCTAGTTTTACAGTATTCCTGATATTTTGATAAAAACACTTTCTTCATTTTCTCCCAAGAATTTATAGTGTTTCCTCCTAGTCCCATGAACCAGCAGAGTTTTGTGTCCTTGAGAGTTGCAGGAAACAACTTTAACTTCTGGGTATCAGATAAATAATCATAACTTCTACACAAAATATCAAACTAAATAAGAACAAGTTTGGATCTTCATGTACCTTACCATAGAAATGAGGAATAATTGATGGTGAAATATTTTTCATTTGTTCTTGCATATTAGGATTCACAATAGGGAATCTGAAAGTAGACTGTTCCTCATTTACTTGATTTTCACCACTTCCTTCTATGTGATCTTCCATATCTACCATTTTTGTTCTTTCACATGAACCACTCTTAACAGGCTCAGAAGGCTGACTATGGATTCCATCAATCCCCTTCTTCCCCTTAATGGGCTATGTCGCACTTGAACTACTACTACCAGAGCCTAGGTGGACTGTTCCTGTGTAATGAGTCTGAGTTTGTTTGGACTTTCTTCCTGCAAAAGAAGGCCCAACGTGATTTTTGGTTTCACATTTGTTAGGTTTTCTTTGGCCCCTAGTGGGCTTCAGACCCTTACCTCTTTTAGGCATTCATTTCAGAAAAAATGACAAATGAAATTCGAAATAAAAACTCCAAGTTTTGGAAATAAATCGACACCTATAAGCTCCTTCAAACAATAGAAGCACACTACGGGAAAAACTAATAGCAAACTTACCCCTATTGCAAAAAAATGGAAAATTATTACCAATTCAAATCACCTCCCAGACAACGGGACCAAAATTTTGGCTGCAAGAATTGCGCTTCAGCAAACTCCTCAACACTTAATTGTCAACCAGAGGGTTTTGTAAACTTAGAGACGAGGCACAAGCAATGCCAGAAATGGTATGAAATTTTCCTATTTCTAATCTGTTGTGCCCTACAACAACCCCCCATTCCATATCATTATTATCCCAAAACTATAATATGAAATGGGTCCCTTTTTAATTTTAATTGGTATCAACTTAGTTTTATTCAAAAAGGTCCGAAAAAATAAAATAAAACATTACCAAACCTTTTTGAAGGAAACAAACCAAGGCCTTACATATAAATGATTAATCTTTTGTCATTGCGATAAAGCGATTGCAAGATCGCATATCGCAATGACAAAGGGAACACAACTTAAGGACCCATTGGTTTTCTCCAATGCGAAATAGGCTATCGGATATCGGTGATAATGAATTGGCGCAATATAACTCCCTTTTGCTCCGATGCGATGCCATATTGCTATCGGCAATCAGAGATCGTCTATGCATGTTGTTAAAGTGTCCCACTCAGTACTCCCGATGCGATTTGATATCGCTATCGGCGATCGGGGATTCCAAATGGAACCAATATAATGAATTACGATTTCCCTGACGCCCGATTGTGATAAAGCCAAAAAGCACAAATTTAAAAGAAAATCTTAAAGCGGGTTTATTACGATTAATTTGTATTTAAAGCCTTATCTTCTGAAGAGCCATTCATCTGTGCTCAACATCGAAAACACCCAAGGCACGCTTCAAATAAATCATTCGGCCATTAATCAAATTGACGGGCATTGATAGGATTGATAGGTCTTAATGGCCATTTAATGAAACAGTAAGCCTGAGATCCTTTTACAGATTGTATCCGAGGCCACCTTAAGTCAATCATTCGCCATGCATTCAATGATATATACCTCACTCATATTCGATTTGCGCTATCATTTTCTGTATTACGTCCATTATCATTTCTGTGCAGAATTCTTCCTAAGTAATAGCTTCAAGCAGAATGGGGAAGAAGTCCAGAAAACTACAATGGCTTCTGCTTCGCCAGCCACAAGGAAACCTGTCGTTGATCCAAGTACTAAAAAGAAAGGACTAATATCGGATACTACATGCCTAGGACTTGCCAGAACTACTTGGAAAGGCACCTATAATTTGATCGAAGCCGAAGAGCCAAGGGTGACAGCAATACAAGTCTCAGCTGACAGCACTCGCAAATCCGAGGCTAATCTAAAGGATTTAGCCAACTCTTTTCTTCATTGAATAGTGGCTTGGGAGCAAATCCTCCCATATACAGATGTGGTTAGCTCGGTGATTCAGGAAATCCCAATTACAGACAGAACCTTCAGCACCAGAGATGGGAGAATTTTCGGTTCCTTTCAAGATGAGGATTTAAGGCAAATGTATCATCTATCGGTGCCAGAGAAGAAATATAACACGACATTTCTGGAGAAATTCCGAGCTGAGAATGAGACTGAATCCGAACCCATTCAGGATTGGAGACAAAATCCAGCAAAACACAAGCACAAATCTTCGGGTAAGTACTCGGTTGATTCTCTATGCTCTCATTATTGCTATGCTGGGATAATGATGTGTAGGTTGTCGGGATTACATGATTCCACCAATTTTACCATAGAAATGGTCCCCTTAATGGAGGCAGCATGTAGTCGTGAAATAATGGATTGGGAAAATATATTGTCCGATAAGTTAGCATCCACAGTTCTTGATTTTAGATCCAAATCCCGTGTCACTGAAAGGTTCATTTCCCCATTTTACTACAGTGCCTATATATTAGATGTCCTGTGTTTTAATTCTGAATTTCCTGTGCTCAGATGGAGGTCGACATCGCAACACCCCACACCCATTCACATATACCATCAAAAGTTGTGGAAAACCAACTACAAACACCATTTGTATCAAATCTGCAACGGCTTCATGTTGCCCATTCATCATTCTATTTTCAATAAGCCTGCCCCCTAAGATTTCCTACCAAGCAGGGATTGATTTAACATCCATAGGGAGTTGGTTCGGGGAGGAAAATTTCACTTATATCAGAGTTTTTGGCATTCAAGCCAAACCCCACGTTCTTCCTCTATACATCCTTGATAAACTACTGGCCAAGGAAATAGCCTATCAGATCATCTCCGATGGGGTTACACAAACTCTAAAGAAAGCTAAGAAGCACGTCTGGCCCTCTTTTCCTCTGAGAATTGGTATCTACACTCTACATGATTTCAAACATGCAGAGAAAGAAGCTGAGAAAATAAACTCATTAACCCTAGCAACTCTACCGAGCAAGCGATTTGATCCAGACAAAGTCACCTATAATGCACTCGAACAGGCCAAATTGACCAAGTTCGAGCATAAAGAAGATAGATTTGAGGACTTGTTCGCATCGGCCGAGTCAATGTATAAAGTTAAATCACTCGCCATAATTGAATACAAAGATGAAGGACTAGTTGAATTCAACAGACTTAGAGAGCAGAGTTTACAAACTCTGCCTCTAGATCTGTTAGCGACGACTCCAACAACAGAATCAAGAGAGCCTGAGCAGCGACTTGATAAAGAACCTCCTATTACATCAAAGCAATAGGAGGAAGTGCATGAGCAAAGACAAGAAGAGACCGAGGCGAAAGAGCAAGAATAGAGCAGTTTAAATGTAAATGAAGATACACAGATTGATCCGAAATTGCTCCAGGAATGGCAGCAATTTAATTCAATTATCGGCAATCTGGAATGCTCTAAAGATGATGAGACTTCAAAAGAGGTCAGTACACAAGAGGCGACTTCAAAGAAGGTTTCAGGTGAAACCAATGGCCCACCCAAATCAAAATAAGTGGAAATAATCTCAAAGGATCCTTTCGGCCAAGTCATTTTGCAGATTGAAGAGATTCCTCCCTTGGATGTCTTCTATAGCCCAAAGCATAAAGCTGTAGTGAAACGACAAAGGAAGAGGAGAAGGAATGATCAACCTTCTTTATTCCCAGAACAAACAGTAATGGGAAATGTGCTATGGAAAGAGAAATTTGACCCCTCTGATGATTTGACAAAACTATCGCAATATGTTGGAGTCTATTCGGTGGCGACAATAGACAAAGAATCAGAGGTGAGCAATTTATTGAAGATAAAAGATCAGGATATCTTTTCTCTACAAGCACAATTATCGGAAGCGCAGCAAAAGGCAGAGCAGGCAGAACAACAATTGCTAGTACAACAACAAATAAACAATCAGCTGACTAAAAAATTGCAGGAAGAAAAACAGAGGATTGACGATAGTGTAGCCCAAAAGCAAAAGGAGCTATCCGAGGCATTGGTGCAACTAAAAGCATCAAATGAGCAAATGTTGAAATCCAAAGATGAGTAGATTGCTGAATTATCAGCTCAACTTGAGCAAACAAAGAAGCTCCCACAGATAAATGACATCAAAACAGAGGCATTTCAATTAAACAAGGGATTGATAAATCAAATGAAGCTTTTGTGTCAGCAAATCACCAAGGCAGAACCATTATGTGACTTAGCGGCATCCATAAGTGAGAAAGTAGAAAAGGCAAGGACAGATTTGGATCAAGCCGAAGAAACATTGAAAAAATTTCTGGAATGGCAAGATACCGATCGAGGACAGGCGGCTAACCTACCAAGGATTCTAGAATCGCACAAAGAAATATTATTTACAGAATGGCAATCTCAGTTAATGAAGGCAGAAAGAGCGATTTCAAGATGCAAGACAACCACTAGTAATTTGGTTAAATTAGTTAATAATACTCTTTACTTGTCTAACATGATTTCTCAATGTACTCCAGGAAAATTAACAGCAACGAAGATATTGGAGCAGTCATGTTACCCGGAGCTGGAGAAAAATGGAAGGTTAATTGCGGGAATTAACAGCTTGACATGGGATGCCTATTGGTTCTTTTTAGTGAAGCCACACAGCCAGAGAGCCGCCCTCAAATGCCTCACAGATGCGATCGGGTATATTATCCCCGATATTCAGGATGTCACCTTTGCTGCCCAACTCACTTCTCACCTCAACAGACCACCCGAAGTGGAGCCAATGCTTGCGATAAGCCAGCTCAAGTTTAAAGGCAAACAGCCTGAGTGATGATTCACATCGCTGAATGCCAGATCGCTGCCAAGAAGATAGTTATTATTAATTGATACCAATTAAGTAGGATTTTGGTTTCATAGATTTTTAGTTTAGTGTAGTATTTATAGACCCTTTCATGCATTTAGAAAGGGTCATAAAGTTTTGTATATGACTTAAACCTTGAAGTTGCACTATTTTACTTCAGGGATATTCTTTTATGAAACTGGACCAATCATTATGATTTTGATAAGGAAGCTTTTATACAAATGTGCACTATTGTCTTTGTTTGAAAGCATTTCTACGTTGAAGGAAGAACTTCAAATAGCGATTGATATTGGGATTGATTAGCAGCTCATATGGTACTATTATCTATGTCTGGACTCATTCTTGTTATATGAATTGTCATTTGATCGCTCTTTCTATTATCGCATATATAAATTTGTTTTAACAACATTCTTTATGCATTCCACTATTGGATGTTTATAGTATGCTTTTCTTCCAATCATGTATGTATCGATAATATAAAGGATAAGTGCAGCAATCTTGTGTTAATCACTTTGTTTAACTATTTAAATGAAGTAATCTTTGAATGAATAAATATATATGTTTATTTGATAAGAGTCATCTACATGCCTGTCAATAGACAAAGATCATCAAACGCTGCATTTCCAAAGAATAATTGTTCCCCGGATTAGTATTAGTTCTCTTATTTTGTTGATAGATTAAGTTATTCGCCTATCATTAGATCAAACAACCCATCACTCATCCACCCCTTTTATTCATTATTGGGAAACTGGTCCCATTATATCCAGTCGGAGCCACCATCCCAAACGGAAAAGGATCTGTATTAAGGTCCGGACCGGGTGGTTATCTCCCAATGTTGATACAATGATTTTCGGGGCATCAACATTTCTGGTGCTAGAAGGAGGGCCATCCACTATGAATGGCGAGTAAGCCAAAACCTACAGACCATTCACAGAGTAAATCACCCTCCACATCTCCTCGGACCTCTCATTTGCACTCTGAATCATCATTTTCCAGACGAGACGAGGAAGGATCAACTACTACTGCTCAACCTCATCATACTTCAGAACACTTAAGTTCGGAGTCTCCTGAAGTTCAATCTATCATCTAGAAACTTCAAGGCTTCTCGATTTCACCTCCTAGATCTGAAGTATCACAAGGCAGTCAGAATTCGTAATTCCACTTACCTCCTCACCTTACTAGACTTCAAAGTGAAAAACTAGGTATTGAACCACCTGAGTTTCCTTTGCCCAAAAGGAAAAGGATTAAAAAGAGCACTGAAAGTTCTGGTAGTGAAAACTTTTCTCCATCATCTTCCATTTCATCATCACCTGTGCAAAGTCAAACACCCACTTCACCATTACATATTATTGTTCACCAAGGGACTTCACATCCAACATCACAATACTTTCAGTCTTCATTTCCACCTCCCCCCGAAGCACCTGGAACACCACAGGCAATCCCTGGTACTCCCAAAATGGCTCAAAGACCATGGAGAAGTCGTGGTGCAGTCACCATGCCTGCGCCTTTACATCGATTACCTAATTATCCTGAGAAATGGTTACCAAAGTTCAATCCAGATGCTGGAACGTCAGCAGAGGAACACATAAATAATTTTATGTTGTCAGTCAATTTGAAGGGAATAACAGAAGAAGATATTGTAGTTAAATTGTTCCCCTATACATTACAAGGATTAGCAGAATCTTGGTATTTTTCCTTACCCACTGGATCCATCGCCAGTTGGAATATCTTTCAAGAATAATTTCTTACCAAATACGGCGATGATAAATCCTTGGCTACACTCATCAATGACCTTTCCAATCTAAGGATCGAGTCAAGAGAACCCATTAAGGAGTTTAACTCCTGATTTAACAAACTCTTGAACAAAATCCCTACTGATGATAAGCCAAGTGAACAAGTTAGAAGCGAATGGTATATTACGGCCTTACCCTCAAACATAGCCATTTTTGTGGATAGGGCTAAACAACCTACATTGGCCGAAAACATGAAAGAAGCCCTCGCTGTCGAAAAAAGTGTAATCGCTTTGGAAAAGAAAACTGCTCTAGAGGAACGAAAATCCAAAAAAGTCTCTTTCAAGGATGATTCAAAGAAGAAGATCACCAAGGATCCATACGACATGGAGGGCCTTCAAAAAGTCCTTAAAACCATGTCAAATAAAATGGTTGAGATTACGAAGCAAGTAGCAGAGTCCTTAACAAAGAAACCTTATAGGAATTTCAAAAAACCTGAGTCCAAGCCTCCAAATGTCATATCTTATGCAGATTCGAATCCTGAGGAAGAAGAAGAAGAAGAAAAAATTACACCCTCTGAAGAATTAGAAGAAGAGGAAGTCGTTGAATGTCATGGAATGTGGGACTTTATACTCCCTAATTCCGATATTGACGCTGAGCAAGAAGCCTTTCCCGTGACTACCAGGAGTAAAGCTACTCCTGACCCTGTTCAGGCCAATCCAAAGAAAAGGAGTGCTGGTACCAATAGTACAAAGGAAAAGGTACCCACAAGGAAGCCAGCTGCAACAGTATCTCAAAATCAGCCATCATCCTCCAATATACCTTCGTCATCTAAGACATTGGTAGTATCTGATTTGATGGACTATAATATTGTTGATGACATGAAGAAAACTAAGGCAAACATCACCATGTTTGAACTCAGTAAATTAAAACATCAACAAAAATTACTTCTCAAAGAACTTAATGCAGTTCCTTCTTCATCTCTTCCCAGTAATAAAGCTGCAAGCGATTTAGGACAACCACCTTCTGGTAGAGTTGAGGCAATTGATACAATTCTAATTGGAGATAGATCAAATTCCCATACTCCTCCTTTCCTCTTAACATATGAAATTTACAATCGAAATCTACATAACTGCTTAATTGACTCTAGGGCATCATCTAATATAATGCCAGCTTCAGTTTGTTCTAAACTGAACATAGAACCTCAGAAATCCTCAATTCACATTG
>APFE031183836.1:49453-72794 GCA_000404065.3 Pinus taeda
AGTTCAATCTATCATCTAGAAACTTCAAGGCTTCTCGATTTCACCTCCTAGATCTGAAGTATCACAAGGCAGTCAGAATTCGTAATTCCACTTACCTCCTCACCTTACTAGACTTCAAAGTGAAAAACTAGGTATTGAACCACCTGAGTTTCCTTTGCCCAAAAGGAAAAGGATTAAAAAGAGCACTGAAGGTTCTGGTAGTGAAAACTTTTCTCCATCATCTTCCATTTCATCATCACCTGTGCAAAGTCAAACACCCACTTCACCATTACATATTATTGTTCACCAAGGGACTTCACATCCAACATCACAATACTTTCAGTCTTCATTTCCACCTCCCCCCGAAGCACCTGGAACACCACAGGCAATCCCTGGTACTCCCAAAATGGCTCAAAGACCATGGAGAAGTCCTGGTGCAGTCACCATGCCTGCGCCTTTACATCGATTACCTAATTATCCTGAGAAATGGTTACCAAAGTTCAATCCAGATGCTGGAACATCAGCAGAGGAACACATAAATAATTTTATGTTGTCAGTCAATTTGAAGGGAGTAACAGAAGAAGATATTGTAGTTAAATTGTTCCCCTATACATTACAAGGATCAGCAGAATCTTGGTATTTTTCCTTACCCACTGGATCCATCACCAGTTGGAATATCTTTCAAGAACAATTTCTTACCAAATACGGCGATGATAAATCCTTGGCTACACTCATCAATGACCTTTCCAATCTAAGGATCGAGTCAAGAGAACCCATTAAGGAGTTTAACTCCCGATTTAACAAACTCTTGAACAAAATCCCTACTGATGATAATCCAAGCGAACAAGTTAGAAGCGAATGGTATATTACAGCCTTACCCTCAAACATAGCCATTTTTGTGGATAGGGCTAAACAACCTACATTGGCCGAAAACATGAAAGAAGCCCTCGCTGTCGAAAAAAGTGTAATCGCTTTGGAAAAGAAAACTGCTCTAGAGGAATGAAAATCCAAAAAAGTCTCTTTCAAGGATGATTCAAAGAAGAAGATCACCAAGGATCCATACGACATGGAGGGCGTTCAAAAAGTCCTTAAAACCATGTCAAATGAAATGGTTGAGACTAAGAAGCAAGTAGCAGAGTCCTTAATAAAGAAACCTTATAAGAATTTCAAAAAACCTGAGTCCAAGCCTCAAAATGTCATATCTTATGCAGATTCGGATCCTGAGGAAGAAGAAGAAGAAGAAACAATTACACCCTCTGAAGATTTAGAAGAAGAGGAAGTCATTGAATGTCATGGAATGTGGGGCTTTATACTCCCTAATTCCGATACTGACGCTGAGCAAGAAGCCTTTCCCGTGACTACCAGGAGTAAAGCTACTCCTGAACCTGTTCAGGCCAATCCAAAGAAAAGGAGTGCTGGTACCAATACTACAAAGGAAAAGGTACCCACAAGGAAGCCAGCCTTAACAGTATCTCAAAATCAGCCATCATCCTCCAATATACCTTCGTCATCTAAGACATTGGTAGTATCTAATTCGATGGACTATAATATTGTTGATGACATGAAGAAAACTAAGGCAAACATCAGCATGTTTGAACTCAGTAAATTAAAACATCAACAAAAATTATTTCTCAAAGAACTTAATGCAGTTCCTTCTTCACCTATTCCCAGTACTAAAGTTGCAAGCGATTCAGGACAACCACCTTCTGGTAGAGTTGAGGCAACTGATACAATTCTAATTGGAGATAGATCAAATTCCCATACTCCTGCTTTCCTCTTAACATATTAA
This sequence comes from Pinus taeda, assembly GCA_000404065.3. Taxonomy (NCBI): domain Eukaryota; kingdom Viridiplantae; phylum Streptophyta; class Pinopsida; order Pinales; family Pinaceae; genus Pinus; species Pinus taeda. Next base: position 51,222 of record APFE031183836.1, read on the forward strand.
ATTTACAATCAAAATCTACATAACTGCTTAATTGACTCTGGGGCATCATCCAATATAATGCTAGCTTCAGTTTGTTCTAAACTAAACATAGAACCTCAGAAATCCTCAATTCACATTGTGCAGTTAGATAGAACTAAAGTTCAATTTTTAGTGGAAATAAACTCTGTTACAATCAGGTTATCGACGGATCCATGAGTAGTCCAAAGGATTGATATCCTAATCACCGATATACCTGAGTTCTATCGGTTAAGTTTAAGCAGGGATTGGTTAGAAAAGCTCCATGGGTATATTTCCACCGATTGGTCCCATATGTGGCTCCCCTATAAGGGTAAGCCGAATCAAATAAAGATCGATCGGGAGAAACATATGACCCACACTGTTACAGAATTCGAACAAGAAAATCAACCAATTGTGTTCAAGAACAATATCTTAGGAAATTATTCTTCTAGATCATTTTTTGGCAATTATATTGCCCAGCCATCTCCTTTCTCAGTAAACAATTTCACATCACAAATTGAAAACTTTTCGCAGACTGACAGGTCTAAATGTGTTAATATTACTGAGAATTTTGTAAATAAAATTGTAGATAATTCTTTATTTTGGTCTTTATATTTCGATGGGTCCAAATCTAATGAAGGATCAGGAGCAGGATGTATTTTGGTTAGCCCAGAAGGAAAAAGAAAATTCTAACCTGCAGGTTAGAGTTTGAATGCACAAATAATACAGCTGAGTACGAAGCATTAGTCCAAGGATTATATAAAGTGATTGGCCTCAAAGTCCAATACTTGAAAGTGTTTGGAGATTCTGAGATCATTGTTAAATAGGTAAGGAATACAATTCATTGCCTTTTGAACCATCTGAAACATTATCAATCGTTAGTACAAGAACTCACCTCCCACTTTTTAGAATTCAATATTTCTTCCATTCCCAGGTCTCAAAATTCAGCAACCGACTTGCTAGCCAATTTCGCTTCCAATCTCCTCCCTTCCGAAGACTATAGCCCAGATAGATTTTCAGTAGAATTGCTTTTTAGGCCATCAATTCCTGAGAATATCACTAATTGGAGAGTATTCAACCACGATGAAGACATTTTACAATTTTTAACCTCCGAAAAATCCTATGATAATCAAATCATTGAGGAAGACGAACATGATATTCAAATGCGAGGTAAACATGAAGAAAATTCAATCCCAAAGCCTGTGGTGAAGCTTGAAGATCTTTACGATATTAAAGACAGGTTTAAACCCGTGACCAATACGAAGCTCCAGAGCTCTACCTTAAGGTTTGAATTGATAAACCTTGGCACTGAACAAACTCCTCAAAACATTAATTTAGGATTAGGAGTTTCCATGGAAGAAAAGGAAGCATTCATTATACTGTTACACAAGAATAAACATGTTTTTGCTTGGAAATATGACGATCTAAAAATGTATGATACATCCATTATCCAGCATACTATTCCGATGCTTCCTGAACAGAAACCAGTTCAACAAAAGTTGAGGAAAATACATCCAAACTTAGAAAGTCAAATAAAATCGGAACTCGATAAACTCTTGAAAGCTAAGATTATTTTTCCCGTTCGGCACTTAAATTGGGTCTCTAATATGGTACTAGTCAGAAAGAAAAATGGCGACATAAGGATTTGTATCGATTTCAGAAATTTAAATAAGGCGAGTTTAAAATATAACTTCCCATTACCCACTATGGAGCAGATACTCCAATCAGTGGTAGGCTCAGAGTTATTGTGCTTTTTGGACGGTTTTTCAGGATATAATCAAATTTTGGTCCATCCTGATGACTGACTCAAAACCACATTCAAAACAAAATGGGGAACATATGCATATCAGAAAATGCCTTTCGGACTTATTAATGGAGGAGCCACATTTCAAAGAGCAATGGATATCACTTTTAAAGGGTTAATTAACAAAACAATAGTCGTCTACTTAGATGATATTACTGTATTTTCTAAAGAGAGATCCAATCACTTGCATGATTTAAATCAAATCTTTCGACGCTGTAAGAAATATGGTATTTCCCTTAACCCTAAAAAATCCTTTTTCACTCTTGATCAAGGCAAGCTCCTAGGCTTTATTGTTTCTAAAGATGGCATTTATATTGATCCGGACAGGATCAAAGAAATCTCTGAAATCGCTTTTCCTCACAATAAGAAATCCATGCAGTCATTTTTAGGCCAAATCAATTTTCTTAAGAGATTCGTTCCAGACTTTTCTCAAATCATTTTTCCACTTCAAACTATGATTAAGAAAAATTCAGTCTTTAAATGGGGATCGACAGAAAAGGAAGCGTTTGAATTGATCAAACAATCAATAATCAATGCCCCTGCTTTAACTACCCCTAATTTTTCTAATCATTTTACATTGTATACTATCACATCTGATTTCTCTTATGCTGCAGTACTCACACAGATCAATAATCATAACTTGGAAGTACCCATTTCATTTTATAGTTCAAATCTTCAGGGTGCTGAACTAAATTACTCCAAAGTAGAAAAACAAGCCTTCGCTGTATATAAAGCTGTTAAACATTACAGAGCCTTCCTTTTAAAATCCCATACAAAAGTTATAGTTCCTTTCTCTTCAGTAAGGAAACTATTAATCCAAAGACAATTGGGAGAAAAAAGGGCAAACTGGGTAACAACACTTCAAGAATACGACCTAGAAATTAAACCAGCAAAGATTGTTAGAGGCCAAGGTTTTTGCAAGTTGTTAGCAGGAGAATCCAAGATTCCATAATCAAGTGATACAGATCAATTCGAAGAGATCAACCAGATAAGTATCGCTGACTCTGAATCACAATATGCTGATTTAATATTTTATTTGAAAAATGGATATGCACCTCCTAACCTGTCTTACAAAAGCAAAAGGGCCATAAGATGGAAAACAAAAATTTTTACCATTATCGATGATGTGCTTTTTAGGAAAAATTATGATTCAATTTTATTGAGATGCCTAGAAAAACTTGAGGCACAAAAGGTTTTGCAGGAATTACATGATGGACCAGCAGGAGGACACTTTGGAGCTGATACAACAACTCACAAAGTCATCCATGTTGGATATTATTGGCCCACTCTGTTTAGAGATGCTCATGAATATGTAAGGAAATGCCGAAATTGCCAAACTTCTGGTGGAAGACAAAGGAAATCAACCTTCCCTTTTCAACTAGTCAACATTGAACAACCATTTGAGCAATGGGGATTGGACATAATTGGAGAAATTACTCCACATTCTTCCAAACAGCATAAGTATATCCTTACCGCTACTGATTACTTTACCAAGTGGGTTGAAGCGATTCCTTTAAAGACAACAAATTTTGAAGCTATTATTGAATTCATATACCAATTCATCATTACCAGGTTCCGTGTCCCGAATGCTCTTGTTTTTTATAATGAATCTTACTTTTCAGGCAATGCTATGTTTGATTTCACAATTAAAAGAGGATTTAAACTCAAATACTCTGCTAATTATTATCCCAGGGTAATGTTTTAACAGAATCTACAAACAAAAATCTGATTAAAATTATTAAGCGAACAATCAAACAGAATCATAAAAACTGGCACAAAGCTTTAATATTTGCATTATGGGCTGATAGGATAATGCAAAAAGCTTCTATAGGTTATTCCCCGTTTAAACTTGTGTATGGAAAAGAAGCAGTGCTACCAACAAATCTTGTCCTCCCTTCTCTAGCCCTAGTTCAATTTATTGAAGAAAGCCCCTCTTCTTCTTTACAACTTAGACATGACCAAATTCTAAAATTAGAAGAAGAAAGAGAAAAAGCCAAAGTCACTCATGTGAAACATCAGCAGATCATCAAGTCCTCATTTGATTCACTTTCATCCGGTTCCAAACAATTTCAAGTCGGTGATTCAGTTCTGAAATGGGACAAAGCCCATGAAGATAAGGGAAAACACACCAAGTTTTAGAAGATGTGGCTTGGACCATTTCAGATCTGTGAAAAGATAGGCCATTCGAACTTCATCTTACAAGATTTATGAGGGTTGAGAGATTCTCTCCCTGTTAATGGCCTTATCCTAAAGAAATTATTCAATTGAGGAGGTAACCCCTTCTCCTTTTAATAGCATTTTTGTAGTTTATAGGAGCATTAGAAAATAAAGTTGTGAGGTATCTTCCATTGACCTTTGTTGTAGTTAAAGAGTTGTTTAAAACAAGTAGTGTGATATTTACTTTTAAAATAATAGAAGTCTTAAACAAAAGGGATGATTTGTAGGAAATTAGATATAATTGCATTCTGAAACCACACTGCAATCTTAGTGAACCCCTCTCAAAGTTTAGAAATATTGTAAATCTTTTTAGGTTTTCAAATTGGTCACAAAAGGGTTATCGATATCAAAATAGGAACTAATCCAATTTCAGCATCTTCAACTCTTACCTTGTCATCCATTTACTCTTAAGGAGAAAATTGTCTATCCCACTCACCAAATCTTATGATTACTCAGAATGTAATTCTAAGAATATTGGATATAAAAGATAAAAGGTCTTATTACAAGCCTGCTTACCATGTTCATAGGGAAATAGTTTAGCTGACATTACCAATACTGCATACCAAAATAGGGTAATGGCTTTTTATAAGACAAGGGGTCTCATCATGAGCCAGCTTGTTCGGTTAGATTACTACCAGTGAATGGCATTGTCACTCAGCTGGCCATAAAACCAGGGCAATGGCTTTTTATCTTACAAAATAACAGAAAATAGAAAAGAAATGCAAAATGTGAAAAATATGTTTTGAATTCATTCTATTAATCATACTCTGAGGTGAATGGGACAATGGACAATACCATGGTTAAAAGGTATCCCTATCAAAACTATGAACGTTTGCTGGCAGCAGAGGCTCTACCTATGACAAAGGAGTTAATTTTAAAAGCTGATTTGGAGAGGTTTTCTGTTTTATCATTATCAACCAATAGAGGCCAAATTAAACTTTAGGATGTATCTAATTTTAAACAAGAGAAGGAATTAGCAAAGAAAGTTTCATTTTGTTTGGAATGCAAAGTATACCTAGTTATATTAGAATTTTTCCCTTCTGATGAAATTTGTATTTTGGAAAAGTTTAAGTATTTCCATACTTTTCAGAGATAACTGTTTCTTCCAGCGAATCGCCAATTGTTGTAACCTACAATAACCCCCCATTTCATATCATTATTATCCCAAAACGATAATATGAAATGGGTCCCTTTTTAAATTTGAATTGGTATCAACTTAGTTTTATTCAAAAAGTCCGAAAAAATAAAATAAAACAATACCAAACCTTTTTGAATGAAACAAACAAAGGCCTTACATATAAATGATTAATCTTTTGTCATTGCGATAAAGTGATCGCAAGATCACATATCGCAATGAAAAATGGAACACAACTTAAGGACCCATTGGTTTTCTCCGATGCGAAATAGGCTATCGGATATCGGCGATAATGAATTGGCGTGATATAACTCCCTTTTGCTCCAATGCGATGCGATATCGCTATCGGCAATCAGCGATCATCTATGCATGCTGTTAAAGTGTCCCACTCAGTACTCCCAAAGCGATGTGATATCGATATCAGCGATCGGGGATTCCAAATGGAACCAATATAATGAATTACGATTTCCCCGATGCTCGATTGCGATAAAGCCAAAAAGTGCAGATTTCAAAGAAAATCTTAAAGCGGGTTTATTATGATTAATTCATATTTAAAGCCTTATCTTCTGAAGCGCCATTCATCTGCGCTTAACTTCCAAAACACCCAAGGCACGCTTCAAATAAATCATTCGGCCATTAATCGAATTGACGGGCATTGATAGGATTGATAGGTCTTAATGGCCATTTAATGAAACAATAAACCTGAGATCTTTTTACAGTTTGTATCCGAGGCCACCTTAAGTTAATCATTCGCCATGCATTCAATGATATATACCTCACTCATATTTGATTTGCGCTATCATTTTCTGTATTACGTCCATTATCATTTCTGTGCAGAATTCTTCTGAAGTAACAGCTTCAAGCAGAATGGGGAAGAAGTCCAAGAAAACTACGATGGCTTCCGCTTCGCCGGCCATAGGGCAACCTGTCATTGATCCAAGTACTAAAAAGAAAGGACTATTATCGGATACTACATGCCTAGGACTTGCCAGAACTACTTGGCAAGGCACCTATAATTTGATCGAAGCCGAAGAGCCAAGGGTGACAGCAATACAAGTCTCAGCTGACAGCACTCGCAAATCCGAGGCTAATCTAAGGCATTTAGCCAACTCTTTTCTTCATCGAATAGCGGCTCGGGAGCAAATCCTCCCATATACAAATGTGGTTAGATGGGCGATTCAGGAAATCCCAATTACAGACAGAACCTTCAGCACCATAGATGGGAGAATTTTCGGTTCCTTTCAAGCTGAGGATTTAAGCAAAATGTATCATCTACCGGTGCCAGAGAAGAAATATAACACGACATTTCTGGAGAAATTCCGAGCTGATAATGAGACTGAATCCGAACCCATTCGGGATTGGAGACAAAATCCAGCAAAACACAAGGACAAATCTTCGGGTAAGTACTCGGTCGATTCTCTATGCTCTCCTTATTGTTATGCTGGGATAATGATGTGTAGGTTGTGGGGATTACATGATTCGGCCAGTTTTACCATAACAATGGTCCCCTTAATGGAGGCGGCATGTAGTGGTGAAATAATGTGTTGGGCAGATATACTGTCTGATAAGTTAGCATCCATAGTTCTTGATTTTAGATCCAAATCCCGCGTCACTGAAAGGTTCATTCCCCCATTTTACTACAGTGCCTATATATTAGATGTCCTGTGTTTTAATTCTGAATTTCCTGTGCTCGGATGGAGGTGGACGTCGCAAGACCCCACACCCGTTCACATATACCATCAAAAGTTGTGGAAAACCAACTACAAACACCATTTGTATCAAATCTGCAACGGCTTCATGTTGCCCATTCATCATTCTATTTTCAATAAGCCTGCCCTTAAGATTTCCTACCAACCAGGGATTGATTTAACATCCATAGGGAGTTGGTTCTGGGAGGAAAAGTTCACTTATATCAGTTTTTGGCAGTCAAGCCAAACCCCACGTTCTTCCTCTATACATCCCTGATAAACTACTGGCCAGGGAAATAGCCTATCAGATCATCTCCAATGGGGTTACACAAACTCTAAAGAAAGCTAAGCAGCACGTCTGGCCCTCTTTTCCTTTGAGATTTGGTATCTACACTCTACATGATTTCAAACATGCAGAGAAAGAAGATGAGAAAATAAACTCATTAACCTTGGCAACTCTACCGAGCAGGCGATTTGATCCAAACAAAGTCGCCCATAATGCACTCGAACAGGCCAAATTGACCAAGTTCGAGCATAAAGAAGATAGATTTGAGGACTTGTTCGCATCGGCCGAGTCAATGTATCAAGTTAAATCACTTGCCATAACTCAATACAAAGATGAAGGACTAGTTGAATTCAACAGACTTAGAGAGCAAAGGTTGCAAACTCTGCCTCTAGATCTGTTAGCAACGACTCCAACAACAGAATCAAGCGAGCTTGAGCAACGACTTGATAAAGAACCTCCTGTTACATCAAAGCAACAGGAGGAAGTGCATGAGAAAAGACAAGAAGAGAACCAGGCGAAAGAGCAAGAACAGAGCATTTTAAATGTAAATGAAGATACACAGATTGATCCGAAATTGCTCCAGGAATGGTAGCAATTTAATTCAATTATCGGCAATCTGGAATGCTCTAAAGATGATGAGACTTCAAAAGAGGTCAATACACAAGAGGCAACTTCAAAGCAGGTTTCAAGTGAAACCAACGGCCCACCCAAATCAAAAGAAGTGGAAATAATCCCAAAGGATCATTCCGACGAAGTCATTTTGCAGATTGAAGAGATTCCTCCCTTGGATGTCTTCTATAGCCCAAGGCATAAAGCTGTAGTGAAACAACAGAGGAAGAGGAGAAGGACAGATCAACCTTCTTTATTCCCAGAACAAACAGTAACAGGCAATGTGCTATGGAAAGAGGAATTTGACCCCTCTGATGATTTGACAAAACTATCGCAATATGCTGGAGCCTATTCGGCGGCGACAATAGACAAAGCATCAGAGGTGAGCATTTTATTGAAGACAAAAGATCAGGATATATTTTCTCTACAAGCACAATTATTGGAAGCGCAGCAAAAGACAGAGCAGGCAGAACAACAATTGCTAGTACAACAACAAATAAACAATCAGCTGACTAAACAATTGCAGGAAGAAAAACAGAGGATTGACGATAGTGCAATCCAAAAGCAAAAGGAGCTATCCGAGGCATTGGCGCAACCAAAAGCATCAAATGAGCAAATGCTGAAATCCAAAGATGAGCAGATTGCTCAATTATCATCTCAACTTGAGCAAACAAAGAAACTCCCACAGATAAATGAATTCAAAACAGAGGCATTTCAATTAAACAAGGGATTGATAAATCAAATGAAGCTTTTGTGTCAGCAAATCACCAAGGCAGAACCATTATGCGACTTAGCGGCATCCATAAGTGATAAAGTAGAAAAGGCAAGGACAGATTTGAATCAAGCCGAAGAAACATTGACAAATTTTCTGGAATGGCAAGATACCGATCAGGGACAGACGACTAACCTACCAAGGATTCTAGAATCGCACAAAGATATATTATTTACAGAATGGAAATCTCAGTTAATGAAGGTAGAAAGAGCGATTTCAAGATGCAAGACAACCACTAGTAATTTGTTTGAATTGGTTAATAATACTCTTTACTTGTCTAACATGATTTCTCAATGTACTCCAGGCAAATTAACAGCAACGAAGATATTGGAGCAGTCATGTTACCCGGAGCTGGAGAAAAATGGAGGGTTAATCGCGGGAATTAACAGCTTGACATGGGATGCCTATTGGTTCTTTTTAGTGAAGCCGCACAGCCAGAGAGCCACCCTCAAATGCCTCACAGATGCGATTGGGTATATTATCCCCGATATTCAGGATGCCACCTTTGCTGCCCAACTCAGTTCTCGCCTCAACAGACCACCCGAAGTGGAGCCAATGCTTGCGATAAGCCAGCTTAGGTTTAAAGGCAAACAGCCTGAGTGATGATTCACATCGCCGAATGCCAGATCGCTACCAAGAAGATAGTTATTATTAATTGATACCAATTAAGTAGGATTTTGGTTTCATAGATTTTTAGTTTAGTGTAGTATTTATAGACCCTTTCATGCATTTAGAAAGGGTAGTAAAGTTTTGTATATGACTTAAACCCTGAAGTTGCACTATTGTACTTCAGCGATATTCTTTTATGAAACTGGACCAATCATTATGATTTTGATAAGGAAGCTTTTATACAAATGTGCACTACTGTCTTTGTTTGAAAGCATTTCTGCGTTGAAGGAAGAATTTCAAATAGCGATTGATATTGGGATTGATTAGCAGCTCATATGGTACTATTATGTACGTCTGGACTCATTCTTGTTTTATGAATTTTCATTTGATCGCTCTTGCTATTATCGCATATATAAATGTGTTTTAACAGCATTCTTTATGCATTCCACTATTGGATGTTTATAGTATGCTTTTCTTCCAATCATGTATGTACCGATAATATAAATGATAAGTGCAGCAATCTTCTGTTAATCACTTTGTTTAACTATTTAGATGAACTAATCTTTGAATGAATAAATATCTATGTTTATTTGATAAGAGTCATCTACATGCCTTTTGGTAGTGAAACCTTTTCTCCATCATCTTCCATTTCATCATCACCTGTGCGAAGTCAAACACCCACTTCACCATTACATATTGTTGTTCACTAAGGGACTTCACCTCCAACATCACAATCCTTTCAGTCTTCATTTCCACCTTCCCCCCAAGCACCTGGAACACCACAGGCAATCGCTGGTACTCCCAAAATGGCTCAAAGTCCATGGAGAAGTCCTGGTATAGTCACCATGCCTGCGCCTTTACATCCATTACCCGATTATCCTGAGAAATGGTTACCAAAGTTCAATCCAGATGCTGGAACGTCAGCAGAGGAACACAAAAATAATTTTATGTTGTGAGTCAATTTGAAGGGAGTAACAGAAGAAGATGTTGTAGTTAGATTGTTCCCCTATACATTACAAGGATCAGCAAGATCTTGGTATTTTTCCTTACCTGCTGGATCCATCACTAGTTGGAATATATTTCAGGAACAGTTTCTTACCAAATACGACGATGATAGATCCTTGGCTACACTCATCGATGACCTTTCCAATCTAAGGATCGAGTCAAGAGAACACATTAAGGAGTTTAACTCCTGATTTAACAAACTCTTGAACAAAATCCCTACTGATGATAAGCCAAGCGAACAAGTTAGAAGCGAATGGTATATTACAGCCTTACCCTCAAACATATCCATTTTTTTGGATAGGGATAAACAACCTACATTGGCCGAAAACATGAACGAAGCCCTCGCTGTCGAAAAAAGTGTAATCGCTTTGGAAAATAAAACTGCTCTAGAGGAACGAAAATCCAAAAAAGTCTCTTTCAAGGATGATTCAAAGAAGAAGATCACCAAGGATCCATACGACATGGAGGGCCTTCAAAAATTCCTTAAAACCATGTCAAATGAAATGGTTGAGATTAAGAAGCAAGTAGCAGAGTCCTCAACAAACAAACCTTATAGGAATTTCAAAAAACCTGAGTCCAAGCCTCCAATTGTCATATCCTATGCAGATTCGGATCCTGAGGAAGAAGAAGAAGAAGAAACAATTACACCCTCCGAAGAATTACAAGAAGAGGAAGTCGTTGAATGTCATGGAATATGGGACTTTATACTCCCTAATTCTGATACTGACACTGAGCAAGAAGCCTTTCCCGTGACTACCAGGAGTAAAGCTACTCCTGAACCTGTTCAGGCCAATCCAAAGAAAAGGAGTGCTGGTACCAATACTACAAAGGAAAAGGTACCCACAAGGAATCCAACCGCAACAGTATCTCAAAATCAGCCATCATCCTCCAATATACCTTCGTCATCTAAGACATTGGTATTATCTGATTCGATGGACTATAATATTGTTGATGACATGAAGAAAACTAAGGAAAACATCACCATGTTTGAACTCAATAAATTAAAACATCAACAAAAATTACTTCTCAAAGAACTTAATGTAGTTCCTTCTTCACCTCTTCCCAGTGCTAAAGCTGCAAGTGATTCAAGACAACCACCTTCTGGTAAAGTTGAGGCAACTGATACAATTCTAATTGGAGATAGATCAAATTCCCATACTCCTCCTTTCCTCTTAACATATGAAATTTACAATCAAAATCTACATAATTGCTTAATTGACTCTGGGGCATCATCCAATATAATGCCAGCTTCAAGTTATTCTAAACTGAACATAGAACCTCAGAAATCCTCAATTCACATTGTGCAGTTAGATAGAACTAAAGTTCAAGTTTTAGGGGAAATAAACTCAGTTATAATCAGGTTATCGACAGATCCACGAGTAGTCCAAAGGATTGATATCCTAATTGCCGATATACCTGAGTTCTATGGGTTAATTTTAAGCAGGGATTGGTCAAAAGCTCCATGGGTATATTTCCACTGATTCGTCCCATATGTGGCTCCCCTATAAGGGTAAGCCGAATCAAATAAAGATCGATTGGGAGAAACATATGACCCACACTGTTACAGAATTCGAACAATAAAATCAAGTAATTGCATTCAACAACAATATCTTAGGAAATTATTCTTCTGAATCATTTTTCAGCAATTATATTGCCCAGCCATCTCCTTTCTTAGTAAACAATTTCACATCACAAATTGAAAACTTTTTGCAGACTGACAGGTCTAAATGTGTTAATATTACTGAGAATTTTGTAAATAAAATTGTAGATAATTCTTTATTTTGGTCTTTATATTTCGATGGGTCCAAATCTAATGAAGGATCAGGAGCGGGATGTATTTTGGTTAGCCCACAAGGAAAAAAAACAATGTTGTCCTGCAGGCTAGAGTTTGAATGCACAAATAATACAGCTGAGTACGAAGCATTAGTGCAAGGATTATATAAAGCGATTGGACTCAAAGTACAATACTTGAAAGTGTTTGGAGATTCTGAGATCATTGTTAAACAGGTAAGGAATACAATTCATTGCCTTTCGAACCATCTCAAACATTATCAATCGCTAGTACAAGAACTCACCTCCCACTTTTTAGAATTCAATATTTCTTCCATTCCTAGGTCTCAAAATTCAGAAGCCGACTTGCTAGCCAATGTCGCTTCCAAGCTCCTCCCTTCTGAAGACTATAGCCCAGATAGATTTTCAGTAGAATTGCTTTTTAGGCCATCAATTGCTGACAATGTCACTAATTGGAGAGTATTCAACCACGATGAAGACATTTTACAATTTTTAACCTCCGAAAAATCCTATGATAATCAAATCATTGAGGAAGACGAACATGATATTCAAATGAGAGGTAAACATGAAGAAAATTCAATCCCAAAGCCTGTGGTGAAGCTTGAAGATCTTTACGATATTAAAGACAGGTTTAAACCTGTGACCAATACGAAGCTCCAAGCTCTACCTTAAGGTTTGAGTTGATAAACCTTGGAACTGAACAAACTCCTCAAAACATTAATTTAGGATTAGGACTTTCCGTTGAAGAAAAGGAAGTATTCATTAGAGTGTTACGCAAGAATAAACATGTTTTTTCTTGGAAATATGACGATCTAAAAACATATGATACATCCATTATCCAGCATACTATTCCGATGCTTCCCGAACAGAAACCAGTTCAACAAAAGTTGAGGAAAATACATCCAAACTTAGAGAGTCAAATAAAATTGGAACTCAATAGACTCTTGAAAGCTAAGATTATTTTTCCCGTTTGACACTCAAACTGGGTCTCCAATATGGTACCAGTCAGAAAGAAAAATGGCGACATAAGGATTTGTATCAACTTCAGAAATTTAAATAAGGCGAGTTTAAAAGATAACTTCCCATTACCCACTATGGAGCAGATACTCCAATCAGTGGTAGGCTCAGAGTTAATGTCCTTCTTGGACGGTTTTTCAGGATATAATCAAATTTTGGTCCATCCTGATGATCGACTCAAAACCACATTCAGAACAAAATGGGGAATGTATGCGTATCAGAAAATGCCTTTCGGACTTATTAATGCAGGACCCACATTTCAAAGAGCAATGGATATCGCTTTTAAAGGGTTAATTAACAGAACAATAGTCGTCTACTTAGATGATATTACTGTATTTTCTAAAGAGAGATCCAATCACTTGCATGATTTGAATCAAATCTTTCAACGCTGCAAGAAATATGGTATTTCCCTTAACCCTAAAAAATCCTTTTTCGCTCTTGAGCAAGGAAAGCTCCTAGGCTTTATTGTTTCTAAAGATGGAATTTATATTGATCCGGACAGGATCAAAGAAATATCTGAAATCCCTTTTCCTCACAATAAGAAATCCATGCAGTCATTTTTAGGCCAAATCCATTTTGTTAAGAGATTCGTTCCAGACTTTTCTCAAATCATTTTGCCACTTCAAACTATGATTAAGAAAAATTCAGTCTTTAAATGGGGATCGACAGAAAAGGAAGCGTTTGAATTGATCAAACAATCAATAATCAATGCCCCCGCTTTAAATACCCCTAATTTTTGTAATCATTTTACATTGTATACTATCGCATCTGATTTCCCTTATGTTGCAGTACTCACACAGATCAACAATCACAACTTGGAAGCACCCATTTCATTCTATAGTTCAAATCTTCAGGGTGCTGAACTAAATTACTCCGAAATAGAAAAACAAGCTTTTGCTGTATATAAAGCTATTAAACATTATAGACCCTTCCTTTCAAAATCCCATACAAAATTTATAGTTCCTTTCCCTTCAGTAAGGCAACTCTTAATCCAAGGAGAATTGGGAGAAAAAAGGGCAAACTAGGTAACAACACTTCAAGAGTACGACCTAGAAATTAAACCAGCGAAGATCGTTAGAGGCCAATGTTTTTACAGGTTGTTGGCAGGAGTATCCAACATTCCAGAATCAGGTGATACAGATCAATTCGAAGAGATCAACCAGATAAGTATCGTTGACTCTGAATCACAATATGCTGATTTAATATTTTATTTGAAAAATGGATATGCACCTCCTAACTTGTCTTACAAAAGCAAAAGGGCCATAAGATTGAAAGCAAAAAAATTTACCATTATTGATGATGTTCTTTTTAGGCAAAATTATGATCAATTTTATTGAGATGCCTAGAAAAACCTGAAGCACAAAAGGTTTTGCAGGAATTACATGATGGACCGGCAGGAGGCCACTTTGGAGCTGATACAATAGCTCGCAAAGTCATCCATGCTGGATATTATTGGCCCACTCTGTTTAGAGATGCTCATGAATATGTAAGGAAATGCTGAAATTTCCAAACTTCTAGTGGAAGACAAAGGAAATCAGCCTTCCCTTTGCAACCAGTCAACATTGAACAACCATTTGAGCAATGGGAATTGGACATCATTGGAGAAATTACTCAACATTCTTCCAAACAGCATAATTATATCCTTACCACTACTGATTACTTTACCAAGTGGGTTGAAGTGATTCCTTTAAAGACAACAAATTCTGAAGCTATTATTGAATTCATAAACCAATTCATCATTACCAGGTTTGGTGTCCCGAATGCTCTTGTTTTTTATAATGCATCTTACTTTTCAAGCAATGCTATGTTCGATTTCGCAATTAAAAGAGGATTTAAACTCAAATACTCTGCTAATGATTATCCCCGGGGTAATGGTTTAGCAGAATCTACAAATAAAAATCTGATTAAAATTATTAAGCGAACTATCGAACAGAATCATAAAAACTGGCACAAATCTTTAATATTTTCATTATGGGCTGATATGATAACGCAAAAGGCTTCTATAGGTTCGTCCACGTTTAATCTTGTGTATGGAAAAGAAGCAGTGCTACCAACAAATCTTGTCCTCCCTTCTCTAGCCCTAGTTCAATTTATTGAATAAAGCCCTTCTTCTTCTTTACAACTTAGACATGACCAAATTCTAAAATTAGAAGAAGAAAGAGAAAAATCCAAAGTCATTCATGCGAA
The DNA here is from genome assembly GCA_000404065.3 of Pinus taeda. NCBI lineage: Eukaryota > Viridiplantae > Streptophyta > Pinopsida > Pinales > Pinaceae > Pinus > Pinus taeda. Next base: position 66,339 of record APFE031183836.1, read on the forward strand.
ACATCAGCAGATCATCAAGTCATCATTTGATTCACTTTCATCTGGTTCCAAACAATTTCAAGTCAGTGATTTAGTTCTGAAATGGGACAAAGCCCATGAAGATAAGGGAAAACACACCAAGTTTCAGAAGATGTGGCTTGGACCATTTCAGATATGTGAAAAGATAGGCCATTCGACCTTCATATTACAAGATTTATCAAGGTTGAGAGATTCTCTCCCTGTTAATGGCCTTATCTTAAAGAAATTCTTCAATTGAGGAGGTAACCCCTTCTCCTTTTAATAGCATTTTTGTTGTTTGTAGGAGCATTAAAAAATAAAGTTGTGAGGTATCTTCCATTGACCTTTGATGTACTTAAAGAGTTGCTTAAAACAAGTAGTGTGATATTTACTTTTAAAATAATAGAAGTCTTAAACAAAAGGGATGATTTCTAGGAAATTAGATATAATTGCATTCTGAAACCACACTGCAATCTTAGTGAACCCCTCTCAAAGTTTAAAAATATTGTAAATATTTTTAGGTTTTCAAATTGGTCACAAGAAGGTTATCAATATCAAAATAGGAACTAATCCAATTTCAGCATCTTCAACTCTTACCTTTTCATCCATTTACTCTTAAGGAGAAAATTGTCTATCCCACTCACTAAAGCTTGTGATTACTCAGAATGTGATTCTAAGAATATTGGATATAAAAGATAAGAGGTCTTATTACAAGCCTGCTTACCATGTTCATAGGGAAATAGTTTAGCCGACATTACCAATACTGCATACCAAAACAGGGTAATGGCTTTAATTATAAGACAAGGGGTCTCATCACGAGCCAGCTTGTTCAGTTAGATTACAACCAGTGAATGACATTGTCACTCATCTGGCCACCAAACCAGGGCAATGGCTTTTTATCTTACAAAAATAACAGAAAATAAAAAAGAAATGCAAAATGTGAAAAACATGTTTTGAATTCATTCTATTAATCATACTCTGAGATGAATGGGACAATAGACAATGTCATGGTTAAAAGGTATCCCTGTCGAAACTATGAACTTTTGCTGGCAGCAGAGGCTCTACCTATGACAAAGGAGTTAATTTTAAAAGCTGGTTTGGAAAGGTTTTATGTTTTATCATTATCAACCAATAGATACCAATTTAAAATTTAGAATGTATCTAATTATAAACAAGAAAGGGAATTAGCAAAGAGAGTATCATTTTGTTTGGAATGCAACTATACCTAGTTATATTAGAATTTTCCCCTTTGATGAAATTTCTATTTTGATAAAAGTTTAAGTATTTCCATACTTTTCAGAGATAACAGTTTCTTCCAACGAATCGCCAATTGTTGTACCCTACAACAACCCCCCCATTTCATATCATTATAATCCCAAAACTATAATATGAAATGGGTCCCTTTTTAATTTTAATTGGTATCAACTTAGTTTTATTCAAAAAGGTCCGAAATAATAAAATAAAACATTACCAAACATTTTTGAATGAACCAATCAAAGGCCTTATATATAAATGATTAATCTTTTATCATTGCGATAAAGCGATTGCAAGATCGCATATCGCAATGACAAAGGAAACATAACTTAAGGACCCATTAGTTTCCTCCGATGTGAAATAGGCTATCGGATATCAGCGATAATGAGCTGGCGCAATAAAACTCCCTTTTGCTCCGATGCGATGCAATATCGCTATCGGCAATCGGCGAGCATAATATGCATGCTTTTAAAGTGTCCCACTCAGTACTCCCGACGCCATGCGATATCGCTATCGGCGATCTGGAATTCCAAATGGAACCAATGTAACGATTTATGATTTTCCCCGACGCTTGATTGCGATAAATCCAAAAGTGCAGATTTCAAAGAAAATCTTAAAACATGTTTATTACGATTAACTCGTATTTAAAGCCTTATTGTCCGAAGGGCGATTCATCCGCGCTCAACCGCCAAAAAATCCAAGGCACGCTTCAAATAAATCATTCGGACAATAATCGAATTGACGAGCATTTATAGGATTGACAGGTCTTAACGGCCATTTAATGAAACAGTGAGCCTAAGATCTGTTTACAGATTGTATCCAAGGCCACCTTGAGTTAATCATTCGCCATGCATTTATCGATATATATCTCACTCATATTTGATTTGCGCTATCATTTTCTGTGTTACGTTCATTATCATTTATGTGCATAATTATTCCGAAGTAACACCTTCAAGCAGAATGGAGAAGAAGTCCAAGAAAACTACAATGGCTTCCGCTTCGCCGGCCAGAGGGAAACTCGTCATTGATCCAGGTGCTAAAAATAAAGGATTAATATCGGATACTACATGCCTAGGACTTGCCAGAACTACTTGGCAAGGTACCTATAATTTGATCGAAGCTGAAGAGCCAAAGGTGATAGTAGTACAAGTCTCAGCTGTCAGCACTCGCAAATCCGAGGCTAATCTAAAGGATTTAGCCAACTCTTTTCTTCATCGAATAGCGGCTCAGGAGCAAATCCTCCCATATACAGATGTGGTTAGATGGGAAATTCAGGAAATCCCAATTACAGACAGAACCTTCAGCACTAGAGATGGGAGAATTTTCGGTTCCTTTCAAGCTGAGGATTTAAGGCAAATGTATCATTTACCGGTGCCAGAGAAGAAATATAACACGACATTTCTGGAGAAATTCCGAGCTGAGAATGAGACCGAATCCGAACCCATTTGGGATTGGAGACAAAATCCAGCAAAACACAAGCACGAATCTTCGGGTAAGTACTCGGTCGATTCTCTATGCTCTCCTTATTGCTATGCTGGGATAAGGATGTGTAGGTTGTGGGGATTACATGATTCCACCAATTTTACTATAGAAATGGTCCCCTTAATGGAGGCGGCATGTAGTAGTGAAATAATGGATTCCGAAAATATACTGTCCAATAAGTTAGCATCCACAGTTCTTGATTTTAGATCCAAGTCCCAAGTCACTGAAAGGTTCATTCCCCCATTTTACTACAGTGCCTATATATTAGATGTCCTGTGTTTTAATTCTGAGCTTCCTGTGCTCGGATGGAGGTGGACGTCGCAAGACCCCACACCCGTTCACATATACCATCAAAAGTTGTGGAAAACCAACTACAAGCACCATTTGTATCAAATCTGCAACGGCTTCATGTTACCCATTCATCATTCTATTTTCAATAAGCATGCCCCTAAGATTTCCTACCAAGCAGGGATTGATTTAACATCCATAGGAAGTTGGTTCGGGGAGGAAAATTTCACTTATATCAGAATTTTTGGCAGTCAGGCAAAACCCCACGTTCTTCCTCTATACATCCCTGATAAACTGCTGGCAGGGAAATAGCCTATCAGATCATCTCCGATGGGGTTACACAAACCCTAAAGAAAGCTAAGAAGTAGGTCTGGCCTTCTTTTCCCTTGAGATGTGGTATCTACACTCTACATGATTTCAAACATGCAGAGAAAGAAGCTGAAAAAATAAACTCATTCACTCTGGGAACTCTACCGAGCAGGCGATTTAATCCAAACAAAGTCTCCTATAATGCACTCGAACAGGCCAAATTGACCAAGTTCGAGCATAAAGAAGATAGATTTGAGGACTTGTTCGCATCGGCCGAGTCAATGTATCAAGTTAAATCGCTCGCTATAATTGAATACAAAGATGAAGGACTAGTTGAATTCAACAAACTTAGAGAGCAGAGGTTGCAAAATCTACCTCTAGATCTATTAGCGACGACTCCAACAACAGAATCAAGCGAGCCTGAGCAGCGACTTGTTAGAGAACCTCATGTTACATCAAAGCAACAGGAAAAAGTGCATGAGAAAAGACAAGAAGAGACCCAGGCAAAAGAGCAAGAACAGAGTAGTTTAAATGTAAATGAAGATACTCAGATTGATCTGAACTTGCTCCAGGAATGGCAACAATTTAATTCAATTATCGACAATATGGAATGCTCTAAAGATGACGAGACTTTAAAAGAGGTCAATACACAGGAGGCGACTTCAAAGCAGGTTTCAGGTGAAACCAACGGCCCACCTAAGTCAAAAGAAGTGGAAATAATCCCAAAGGATCCTTCCGGTGAAGTCATTTTGCAGATTGAAGAGATTCGTCCCTTAGATGTCTTCTATAGCCCAAGACATAAAGCTGTAGTGAAACGATAGAGGAAGAGGAGAAGGACTGACCAACATTCTTTATTCCCAAAACAAACAGTCACGGGGAATGTGCTTTGGAAAGAGGAATTTGACCCCTGTGATGATTTGACAAAACTATCGCAATATGTTGGAGCCTATTCGGCGGCGACAATAGACAAAGCATCAGAGGTGAGCAATTTATTGAAGACAAAAGGCCAAGACATTTTTTCCCTACAAGCACAATTATTGGAAGCGCGGCAAAAGGCAGAGCAAGCAGAACAACAATTAGTAGTACAACAACAAATAAACAATCAATTGACTAAACAATTACAGGAAGAAAAATAGAGGATTGACGACAGTGCAGTCCAAAAGCAAAAGGAGCTATCTGAGGCATTGTCGCAACTAAAAGCATCAAACGAGCAAATGCTGAAATAAAAAGATGAGCAGATTTCTCAATTATCAGCTCAACTTGAGCAAACAAAGAAGCTCCCATAGATAAATGAATTCAAAGCAGAGGCATTTAAATGAAACAAGGGATTGATAAATCAGATGAAGCTTTTGTGTCAGCAAATCACCCAGGTAGAACCATTATGTGATTTAACGACATCCATAAGTGAGAAAGTAGAAAAGGCATGAACAGACTTGGATCAAGCCGAAGAAACATTGACCAATTTTCTGGAATGGCAAGATATCGATCAGGGACAGGCAGCTAATCTACCAAGGATTCTAGAATTGCATAAAGAAATATTATTTACAGAATGGCAATCTCAGTTAATGAAGGCAGAAAGAGCGATTTCAAGATGCAAGACAACCACTAGTAATTTGGTTGAATTGGTTAATAATACTCTTTACTTGTCTAACATGATTTCTCAATGTACTCTAGGCAAATTAACAGCACCGAAAATATTGGAGCAGTCATGTTACTCGGAACTGGAGGAAAATGGAAGGTTAATCACGGGAATTAAAAGATTGACATGGGATGCCTATTAGTTCTTTTTAGTGAAGCCGCACAGCTAGAGAGCCGCCCTCAAATGCCTTACAGATGCGATCAGGTATATTATCCCCGATATTCAGGATGCCACCTTTGCTGCCCAACTCATTTCTCACCTCAACAGACCATCCGAAGTGGAGCCAATGCTTGCGATAAGCTAGCTCAGGTTTAAAGGCAAACAGCCTGAGTGATGATTCATACCGTCGACTGCCAGATCGCTGCCAAGGAGATAGTTATCATTAATTGATACCAATTACGTAGGATTTTGGTTTTATACATTTTTAGTTTAGTGTAGTATTTATAGACCCTTTCATGTATTTAGAAAGGGTCGTAAAGTTTTGTATATGACTTAAACCATGAAGTTGCACTATTGTACTTCTGGGATATTGCTTTATGAAACTGGACCAATCATTTTGATTTTGATAAGGAAGCTTTTATACAAATGTGCACTACTGTCTTTGTTTGAAAGAATTTCTGCGTTGAACGAAGAATTTCAAATAGCGATTGATATTGGGATTGATTAGCAGCTCATATGGTACTATTATCTATGTATGTACTCATTCTTGTTATATGAATTGTCATTTGATCGCTCTTGCTATTATTGCATATATATATATGTGTTCTAACAACATTCTTTATTCATTCCACTATTGGCTGTTTATAGTATGCTTTTCTTCCAATCGTGTATGTATCGATGATATAAATGATAAGTGCAACAATCTTGATTTAATCACTTTGTTTAACTATTTAGATTAAGTAATCTTTGAATGAATAAATATCTATGTTTATTTGATGGAGTTATATATATGCCTATAAATAGACAAAGATCATCAAACGCTGCATTTGCAAAGAATAATTGTTCCCGGGATTAGTATTAGTTCTCTTATTTTGTTGATAGATTAAGTTATTCGCCTATCATTAGATCAAACAACCTATCACTCATCCACCCCTTTTATTCATTATTGGGAAATTGGTCCCATTATATCTAGTCGGAGCCACCATCCCAAATGGAAAAGGAGCTGCATTAAGGTCCGGACCAGGTGGTTATCCCCCAATGTTGATACAATGATTTTCGGGGTATCAACATTTCTCGCGCTAGAAGGAGGGCTTTCTTCAATAAATTGAACTAGGGCTAGAGAACGGAGGACAAGATTTGTTGGTAGCACTTCTTCTTTTCCATACACAAGATTAAACGGGGAAGAACCTATAGAAGCCTTTTGCGTTATCCTATCAGCCCATAATGCAAATATTAAAGATTTGTGCCAATTCTTATGATTCTGTTCGATAGTTCGCTTAATAATTTTAATCAGATTTTTATTTGTAGATTCTGCTAAACCATTACCC
>APFE031183836.1:72814-96509 GCA_000404065.3 Pinus taeda
GTCCAAGCCACATCTTTTGAAACTTGGTGTGTTTTCCCTTATCTTCATGGGCTTTGTCCCATTTCAGAACTAAATCATCGACTTGAAATTGTTTGGAACCGGATGAAAGTGAATCAAATGATGACTTAATGATCTGTTGATGTTTCGCATGAATGACTTTGGCTTTTTCTCTTTCTTCTTCTAATTTTAGAATTTGGTCATGTCTAAGTTGTAAAGAAGAAGAGGGGCTTTCTTCAATAAATTGAACTAGGGCTAGAGAAGGGAGGAAAAGATTTGTTGGTAGCACTGCTTCTTTTCCATACACAAGATTAAATGGGGAAGAACCTATAGAAGCCTTTTGCGTTATCCTATCAGCCCATAATGCAAATATTAAAGATTTGTGCCAGTTTTTATGATTCTGTTCGATAGTTCGCTTAATAATTTTAATCATATTTTTATTTGTAGATTCTGCTAAACCATTACCCTCGGGATAATAATTAGTAGAGTATTTGAGTTTAAATCCTCTTTTAATTGTGAAATCGAACATAGCATTGCCTGAAAAGTAAGATGCATTATCAAAAACTAGAGCATTCGGGACACCAAACCTGGTAATGATGAATTGGTCTATGAATTCAATAATAGCTTCAGAATTTGTTGTCTTTAAAGGAATCGCTTCAACCCACTTGGTAAAATAATCAGTAGTAGTAAGGATATACTTATGCTGTTTGGAAGAATGTGGAGTAATTTCTCCAATGATGTCCAATCCCCATTGCTCAAACAGTTGTTCAATGTTGACTGGTTGCAAAGGGAAGGCTGATTTCCTTTGTCTTCCACTAGAAGTTTGGTAATTTTGGCATTTCCTTACATATTCATGAGCATCTCTAAACAGAGTGGGCCAATAATATCCAGCATGGATGACTTTATGAGCTGTTTTATCAGCTCCAAAGTGGCCTCCTTCCGGTCCATCATGTAATTCCTGCAAAACCTTTTGTGCCTCAGGTTTTTCTAGGCATCTCAATAAAATTGTATCATAATTTTGCCTAAAAAGCACATCATCAATGATTGTAAAATTTTTTGCTTTCAATCTTATGGCCCTTTTGCTTTTGTAAGACAGGTTAGGAGGTGCATATCCATTTTTCAAATAAAATATTAAATCAACATATTGTGATTCAGAGTCAGTGATACTTATCTGGTTGATCTCTTCGAATTGATCTGTATCACCTGATTCTGGAATGTTGGATGCTCCTGCCAAAAACCTGCAAAAACCTTGGCCTCTAACAATCTTTGTTGGTTTAATTTCTAGGTCGTATTCTTGAAGTGCTGTTACCCAGTTTGCCCTTTTTTCTCCCAATTCTCTTTGAATTAATAGTTGCCTTACTGAAGGGAAAGGAACTATAACTTTTGTATGGGCTTTTAAAAGAAAGCGTCGTAAAGTTTTGTATTTGAATTAAACCCTGAAGTTGCACTATTGTACTTCAGGGATATTCTTTTATGAAACTGGACCAATCATTCTGATTTTGATAAGGAAGCTTTTATGCAAATGTGCACTACTGTCTTTGTTTGAAAGCATTTCTGCATTGAAGGAAGAATTTCAAATAGCGATTGATATTGGGATTGATTAGCAGCTCATATGGTACTATTATCTATGCCTGGACTCATTCTTGTTATATGAATTGTCATTTGATCGCTCTTGCTATTATCGCATATATATATGTGTTCTAACAACATTCTTTATTCATTCCACTATTGGCTGTTTATAGTATGCTTTTCTTCCAATCATGTATGTATCGATGATATAAATGATAAGTGCAGCAATCTTGTTTTAATCACTTTCTTTAACTATTTAGATGAAGTAATCTTTGAATGAATAAATATCTATGTTTATTTGATGGAGTCATCTATATGCCTGTCAATAGACAAAGATCATCAAACGCTGCATTTCCAAAGAATAATTGTTCCCGGGATTAGTATTAGTTCTCTTATTTTGTTGATAGATTAAGTTATTCTCCTATCATTAGATTAGAAAACCTATCACTCATCCACCCCTTTTATTCATTATTGGGAAACTGGTCCCATTATATCCAGTCGGAGCCACCATCCCAAACGGAAAAGGAGTTGTGTTAAGGTTCGGGCCGGGTGGTTATCCCCCAATGTTGATACAACGATTTTCGGGGCATCAACAGAAGGGTAACAATCATTCTTCCTATCCATTCATTATCCAAGCCAGACCCACTTTCCATCCGTAAAGCTAAATCCACTTCTAATCATTCATGCTAAAACTAGTTCTAATCCACCCAACCTAGACTGAATTCACAACAAAAATCTTGTTCACCAGCTACATTCTGCTATACATATCATTTTCACACTGTTCCCATAGTGTTCAGAGCACACTGGCCAAAACAAACGATAGATATTATACACACCATTTTATTATTGATGTGTAATGAAATCTTGATCTTAGCATATGCATGATAGCAAAGCAACCCCGTTTTTAGCATTTTAGTATTTTTATAGATATTCTTCTTCATCAAGTCTTTCTACCTGACCTTTTATGCATTTTTTATCATTTAAAACACCAAGGCACAACTTCTCAGGAGATGGATCTGTTAGAATGGTATTCTCTTTCCACATCTTGAAAACCAATTCTATTTTTCTATGGCCATTTTGTTCTTTTTCAAGATCTAGGAAATGCACTTTCACTTACGTTAGTCTAATCCCAGAAAATAAATAATGTTCCTAAACTGAAATTTATTTGACCTAAGTGGATTGAAATAGAGAGGAGTTATTGAGGATACTGGAGCTTTGTCATATGTTTAAAATTACTCTTATCTATTTATCTGTGGGGTTTAAAGGAATAGGCAGATGATTGGAGAAAGCAGAGTTTAACGGAGAGCATTGACTCTCTCTTCCCAAAGGAGGCAAGTATAAGAAACCCACTACATTTGGATATCTTAAATTTTTTTTCTACCCTATTGAGTAGAAAATTGAAAATAAATTTTATTTACTGGGTAGGTGATTGATTTCGTAACAACCAACACAGAGGACTCGGGAACTCTAAACTTAAATATTGTTGGATGGAATGATTTATCTTCCTCATGGGTATTAGAAAATCCCTTTGAAGTAAATCGAAGGGATAATACTCTAAGGTACGATTGGTGGGATTTTGGTTATTTTCTCTATTGAACATGTAAGGAAACCTATGTGGTGATGATCTATGTAGTTAAGTAGGGTTGTATTAAGCAGGAAGTGAAAACTGACATTGGTAGGGGTGCTTCTGTATTTTTAATGGTGTACATCAAGCACAGGAAAACGACTTCTGGAGACAGCTCAAAAAAGTTACATTCACAACAATATGATGTGATCTTCAATGAAGAAGGAAAGGAAAATTATGAGGGGGGTAAAATGAATGATGAGGTACGGAAAAAAAACGTCCAATGACAAATAACTTCTTACGAGGTTTCAAGAGGATGACACAGGAAGTGAACATCGAGACATCAAAGAGAATGCTCTTGATGGTAATTTTTGATTTTCCCTAGTTAACTGATCTATGATGTTGGTAGCTTACTGTAAGGTAATGTCTAGTCAATCTCCCAGGACAATGCCTGTTGTAATGCAGACAATTTGCAGCTTGAAGAAAGTCCAACAAAAGTTTCCCAAAGGGTAAAATTCTTTGTTGCATTAGATTGCTACTTTTTGTTCTCATGGAAAAGGGAATTGTTATATTATTTTCCAAAATCCTTTTTGAATGTTACTTCTCCAATAGAAAATTTTTATATTTCTTAGATTTTATCATAGTATGCTTTAATTTATAGTAGTTTAATGCTTACAACAATTGAGACAAGAGGAGGGAGAAAAGGTCAACAGAGCTAATTCAAGAGGATGAAGAAAAATGAGTTGAGCCTGAAAACGCAACAATTAAACATTCCGAGGAGGTAGATCCTATTTTCCTGGGAAAATATAGCATTTGGAGGTGGGAGAATGAGAACCAGAATTATAACTCCATTGTTATATTGATGCGAGACCAGCTGATCATGGCTAGGTTGTATTCAAGCATTTCCCAGGATAGGAATAATCTTGATTTATACCATGAATATATGCTTCGTATTAAAGAATGTCAGCATACATTGGGTGAGTCTAATGTAGATTCTGATCTACCTCAAAGGTAATAGTTTTCACATTGCCTGCTTCTAAATCAAGAGTACTAAGTGCTTCCATTTGCATTTGGTGTTCATATACTTTGTTTCTTTTAAAGTTGCAGTCTGTGTGTCAATGTTTCTCCTTTTCATTCTCTTTTTCATGGCCAATAATTTATATGAATGTTTCAGTGCACCTGAGAAGATCAAGGCTATGGGTCATGTCCAATCCAAGGCTAGAGAATAATTTTATGACTGTGGGATGGTAACAAACAAGTTGCCAGCCATGCTTCAGTATGCAGATGAGAAAGTAAGGACCTTGAAAAGGAAAAGTACATTTTTAAGTCAGCTGGCAGCAAAGACTATTCCCAAGGGCCTACATTGTCTGTCCATGCGATTGACAATGGATTATTACTTGCTTGCCCTTGAAAAGTGAAATTTCCCAAAAAGGAAAAGTTGGAGGATCCAACTCTTTATCGCTATGCATTATTTCTGACAATGTATTGGCTGCATCTGTGGTTGTGAATTTCAACTATCATGAATGCTAAGGTGAAGTGTTATTAATTTAAAATACTCTAAAGTTTGGAAGTCCAACAGTTTTGTTGTTTTTTACATTTAATATTTGGATCTCACTGTAGGTGATTTACTTGAGTTTGAAGGAATCTCATAAACATGTATTTCATCTCGTCACAGACAAGTTAAATTTTGGGGCCACGAAAATGTGGTTTTTACTTAATCCCCCAAGGAAAGCTGCGATACATGCAGAAAATGTTGATGATTTTAAATGGCTCAATTCCCCCTATTGCCCTGTGCTTCGCCAACTTGAATCCACAACTATCAAAGAGCATTATTTCAAGGCACGTCACTCGACTAAACTCTCATCACATTCCTCCAATTTGAAATATATAAATACAAAATATTTATCCATGCTAAATCATCTTTGTTTCTATCTTCCACAAGTTTATCCCAAACTGGACAAGATCCGCTTATGGGATGATGATATTGTGGTGCAGAAAGATTTGATGCCCTCGTGGTCAGTAGATCTTCATGGAAAGGTTAATGGTTTGGTGGAAACTTGTGGAGAAAGCTTTTGCCAGTTTGAGAAATACATTAATTTTTCCAATCGACACATAGCCAGGCACTTTGATCCTAATGCTTTTGGTTGGGCATATGCGATGAATGTATTTGATCTCAAAGAATGGAAGAAACAACATATAAGTGGAATATATCATAAGTGGTAGAACATGGTAAGTGTGTAGTGTGCTCCATTTATGTTAATTCCTGTGATGCTTACTTGAAAGTATTTGAAGTAAATCTAAAGTAATTAGCTAGAAAACTTAAGGTGTTTTTCTTTGTTCGATTTCTAAGTTTTTATTTTATTGTATGTCAGAATGAGGATAGAGTGTTGTGGAAGCTTGGAACACTACCACCTGGATTTCCGCATTGGATGCTTCTAAATCAAGAGTAGTAAGTGCTTCCATTTGCATTTGGTGTTCATATCCTTTGTTTCTTTTAAAGTTCTAGTTTGTGTGTCAATATTTCTACTTTTAATTCTCTTTTTCATGACCGATAATTGATATGAATGTTTCAATGTACCTGAGAAGATCAAGGCTATGGGTCATGTCCTATCCAAGCCTAGAGAACAATTTTATAGTTGTGTGATAGTAACAAAGAAGTTGCAAGCCATGCTTCAGTCTACAGACAAGCAAGTAAGGACCTTGGAAAAAAAAACTAAATTTTTAATTCAGGTGGCAACAAAGTCTATTCCAAGGGCTTGCACTGTCTGTCCATGTGATTTACCATAGATTATTAATTTATTCCTCTTGAAAAGTGATAATTTCCTAAAAAGGACAAGTTGGAGGATCCGACTCTTTATCACTATGCATTATTTTCTAACAATTTAGTGGTTACATCCATGGTTGTGAATTCGACTGTCAAGGATGCTAAGGTGAAGTGTTATTAATTTAAATTACTCTAAAGTTTGGAATTCCAATAGTTTTGTTGCATTTTACATTTAATATTTGGATCTCATTGTAGGTGATTTACATGTGTTTGCAAGAATTTAAGAAACATGTATTTCATCTCATCACAAACAAGTTAAATTTTGGGGAAATGAAAATGTGGTTTTTACTTAATCCCCCAGGGAAAGCTGTGCTACATGTAGAAAATGTTCATGATTTTAAATGGCTCAAATCCTCCCATTGCCCTGTTCTTTGCCAACTTGAATCTACAACTATGAAGGAGTATTATTTCAAGGCAGATCACTCGACTACACTCTCAGCACGTTCCTCCAATCTGAAATATATAGATCCAAAATATTTATCCATGCTAAATCAACTTCATTTCTATATTCCACAAATTTATCCCAAAACGGACAAGATCCTTTTGTTGGATGATGATATTGTGGTGCAAAAATATTTGACGCCCTTGTTTTCAGTAGATCTTCATGGAAAGCTTAATGGTTCAGTGGAAACTTGTGGAGAAAGCTTTCGCTAGTTTGACAAATACCTTAATTTTTCCAATGCGCACATAGCTAGGCACTTTGATCCTAATGCTTGTGGTTGGGCATATGGGATGAATGTATTTGATCTCAAAGAATGGGAGAAAGAAAATATAATTGAATATATTATAAGTGGCAAAACATGGTAAGTGTGTAGTGTGGTTTATTTATGTTAATCCTTGTGATGCTTAACTTAAAGTATTTGAAGTAAATTTGAAGTAATTAGCTAGAAAACTTAATGGCTTTTTATTTGATTGATTTCTAAGTTTTTCTTTTATTGTATGTCACAATGAGGATAGATTGTTGTCGAAGCTTGGAATGCTACCCCCTAGATTGAAGGTTTTATGGCTTGACCCATCCTTTTGACAAGTCCTGGCATGTGCTAGGTTTAGGATATAATCCTAGCATGGACTATTCAGGGATTGACAATGAAGCTTTTGGTTTTTACAATGGGAACATGAAACCTCGGTTAGAGATGGAAATGATGAAGTGCAGGACTTAATAGACAAAATATATAAAATATGATCATCCTTTCTTACAACAGTGCAATATAAATGAATAGTTGTGACCTCAATATTCATACTGCAATAGATTGTCCAATGTAACATGTAAAGGCCCTTGATTCTGGTTGATAATCCATTCTAATTCATTTGTTTTTGGAGTTCCACATAAGGTTTCTAGTTTATGGCTTAATGAGTCGGGTTTCTAGAGGTGCAGTGGCCTAGCCAAGTTTAAGATTTACAAATTTTATGTCCTCATTGTATTCCTTCAAAGTTGGAAGTAAACTCCTATATAAGTATTCTTTTCTTTGTTAGTTAATATTTCTCTTTCATCAAGTAATTACACAAATTGTTCTTGCAAGAACACAAAGAAGTACAAGACACAAAGATTTCGGCTTTCAAGGAAGGGCAAAACCTCTCAATGGGGGAAAACCCAACAATCCTCCTCTTATGAAATTATTCAAAATGAGATATCCAACACAAGACCAAAGAGTCCCTCCAAGTCAGCCCTCCTCTTTAAGTCAAGGTCAATAATTGAGTCTCTGCCTAGTCAAATTCAGAAGAAGCTTTTGAATTTATATCCTTATTGCAGGTTTAGTCTCTTATTATAATACACTAACTTCCAATTATAGACTCTTTGCCTTCTATTACTGATCTTCGGCTACTATAGAAAACCATTAACTCTTTACCACAGATATTCAGATCCTACTGCAAATAGATAGCTTTATATTGAGATTTGGCTTAGTCACAGACTTCAGTTTCTTCAAGTGTTGTAGACTTCTTTTTATCCTCAGTTTTTCTTCTCCCGTTGGATTACAGACTTCAAGATTTTTCACTTTCTTGGTTGCTACCCAAAAGAGGTCGAATATAGGCTAAAACACCTAGATATCATTCTCTATGAGCTTTGACTTAACTAAACAAAGAGTGAGTATGCCTGGATTGTTGCCTTTATAATGTTGAAATGTCCTACAATCTTGGCCTGTGACAAGATGAAATAGCACCAATTGGACAACGCTGAAACTAGCTGAATTCAGTGTTTAACTGCCATGACTAATTCCTTCATTTTCCCATAGCAGCTATGCTACAATAGTCTCACATGGAGCAAGGGTTGATTTGCACATGGACATCTCTCTTTTGACAATGAAGGAAATGTGCAAGGATCTCATTTAATATATGTTCCTAAGATATAATAAACTTATGTTGTATGACTTATCATTATTCTTACTCCTTAGTTATATTATATGTGCTCCCTGTCTTTGTGCTCATGGTTGAAATAAACAACTCTCCATTGAATTTCTATTAACATCATTCTGAAACTCTTGATTGATTGATGCTCTATGAAATGCATTAGCTCCGAGTTACTCATAACCCACTTTCTTGTTGAGTTAGAGATCAACTACGACGATTTTGGAGATGTTGCATTTCCTCAAGGAGTTGCTAATTTGGTTTCTGTATGACTGTTAAGAATTTCTCCCTCCTTACCTGGAGTTTTCTTAAGCATTCTTGGATGGATTTCTACTTACTAGAGTTGTTTCCCTCTCCCTTGAGCATAATTTTCATTTGCTGGGGTGAGTTTGAGCTCAATCTTGGTTGTCTAAGAGGCCATAAGTACTAGACAAGGCCATACATAATTGTAGGAGATCATTGGCTTTCCAATTTCCCTTCATTCCCAAAAATCCATTGAATACATGGGTGCTGAAATATACAAGGCAAAGAATTCTTGATGTGTATTTATGGTAGAATGTAACTATATTATACTTTTGTTAAATTCAGATTCACTACTTGAGTGATTCAAATTATATGTTGTTCCATTGGTATTGGGAATCGTTACATGAGAACCCATGAACTACAATTATTCACCAATAATATCCAGAGGTTGTTCTGTACTAGAATGATGATTGTCCAGTATGATGTATAATGAGGATATGGTTGAAGAAATGAATGAGGAGAAATCGCATTCAAGGGGTAGTATGGATCAAAGTTGTACTGTAGAAAGAGAAAATACAACAGTATGGACAAATATGGACAAATTCTGGTGAATAACATGCAACATCAGCCAACTTCGACGAAAACAAAAAGTGTGAACAATTTGAGCTATTTGATTTCACACTTATTGCATATTCAATTGGTTTATATGTATCTTGTATTGATAAAATGCAAGATCAAGATTACATACAACAATGTATACACACTTTTACCTTAAGACAAAGTGTTGGGAAAAAGACCCTCAAGGAAAACTCCCCTGAGGGAAGTATCAAGTCAGGGAGCAAAAACTATTGTAAAGATGCTAGCAGTCAATTGTCCAAGGGTGATTTTTGGATGCCCTCACAAGAACTAAATATTGTAACCCACTATCCAAAGGATCTTCTCTCAACTAAAAACGGTATGGTAATAAATTCTTATGGGAAAAATGCACAACACATTTATCTTTGGTTGGGAGTTTATCCATATTGCCTATGATGTAAATAGTTATAATGTCATGTTGAGTAGCTTTTTGGCACACCTTTAAGAAGGTATCATTATCAAATGGGGGCTAGAAATCTAAAATGTTATCCATTGAATTAGATATAGGATTATATTTGTCTAGATGGGAAGGTTGATATAGTTTGAGCTTGTAGGGTTTAATTATTGGAGAACACCCTATTGTAGAGGAAGCTTTGGGTTGAATGAAATTTCATGAACCTACTATAGGATATGTGAGCTAATTTTTTTTATTTTTAATATAATTTTTCCTTATACTATTTATTATGATGGATGGCATATGATATGTAGGAAGCTTTTCACTCTATAGAAGATATTCATGGCCTTGTGTATGGTCAAGAATATTCCTAAACCTCAAATGACAACAATCTACTATTCAAAGTTAACAAAGATATTTTAGATATTAGAAAGTCATTTGTATCATGCTTATGCATGGTACAAGCTCTATATCCTCTAGAAAAGATACAATAAATACTTAGTATAGAAGGATTTGTAGTTGATGGCATCATCTGGATTGTTGGATGCCATTTATATTATTCCCTATGATCACAAGCATGGGCCTCACCATTTTGAGCTAGGGAAATAGAAGGAAAGAATGGCTAGTCTTCTAAGTTTTGGGATTTAGTTTGGATTCTAAAATGGATACCAGAGAAGTGGTAAGTTATTTCAATGAAAAGGCTTCAGTTCATCTGTCACTATTTGAGATGTTTGCATTTGTAAGTATTTTCTAGTATAAGTATTATATTTTATGCTTAGTTGAAGGAGTTTTCTTCCAATATGTCTAATAATAATATGTTCTTTTGGTAGTTGTCACGCTCAACACTTCTACCTGAAGTGGTAAGTAATAGGTATAGAGATCATTAAAGAATTTATTTTTGAAATTGTCTTTCCTTGACGTTGTTGAGAAGTCAGAGCACACATATATTCTTCTAAACACTTTTTATGCTTGTACAGGTTACCTCCCACATGTCTTTCCATATGTACCTTGTACATTGTTACCTCCCAATGTACCTTCTTACCTCCAAACTTGCAAGTAAACTGTTACTTTCCATATGAAGAATTATCAGCGACTGAGATAGAAATCAATGTTTCACCTACCAAAGGTCCCAATGATCAATCAAAAGCAGTACCCATAGCAGCAACTCCACCTCTGATACCATTGTAGTTTCCTAGTCATCAAAATTTTAATCAGTTCTAGTACATTGTAGGTGTTCTAACAAAATTCTTGTAGTAAAAACATTGAACACAATAAAGGTCTGAGAATGTAGCATCTTATTTATGTAAATAAATATAAACAAAGTTACATGCCCACAGTAGCACTGCTAAAGCTCGTGCCTTGGCATGTATGGCTTCCCATCAACAGAGAAATTAAAGATTCTAAATGACAATCTTAGATCCTCGATGGATCCACCAGAGAAATTACTCCCATGGGGTTTTCGTCCTCGGAATCAGCTAGAACTTGCCTTGACAAGCTCTCAACAAAAGAAAAATAGATAGATAACTCTCGATGATTACATTGTTAGGCTTCGATCCCCTTTTATATGCTTCATTGAATCTATAGAGACTTTATTTTATTATTTTCACTTGAAAAACGAAGGCAAATATGATGGGTAAATGCCATGGGCAACTACCACGTTAAATACCATGGGTAGGTTTCATCCACTTTAACCATATCCAGAAAAAAAAGAATATTACAAATCGATCACTTCTTATTTAGTCAAAGAGGTTTATGTTTAGGAATTCCCAAAGATCTATAAAAGAAGAAACTTAATAGAAATTACTCATCAAGACCACAAAGTATGTTATTTTTATTGAGAATATTGAGCACATGGAAAGATGCTTGTTATAGTGGATGTTAGAGAAATCCCTAATGCATAGGTCTAATAATAACAACAATTGTGTTACCATTTGGGTAATTTTCTTAAGAATCCTAATTATGTCTTAAAAATGTAGCTCGGGGCATTAAATTTAAACGATATTCCTTATTGATTTTGGGATTGGGATGAGAGAGAGATAGGAGATATTGTCTATTCTAAAATTAAACATCTTTTCACTTGTATCTTTTCCATACATAATGTCTCTTTTTCATAAATTGAATGGACAACCTTCCTTCCTTAATTATTCATGAGAAACCATCCTTCCAAGAGGCATTAAGGCCATTTATAGACAAGTAAGGCCACCTACTATGTCATAGATTCGAAATCGAACAACTCTGTTATGAGGTGACCAAGATTTAGTACCTTTTACTCTTCTATAAATTCTCCAACAAATCAATGTACAAATGAATTGGAATTGGCAGCAAGAAGCCATTTTATAGGAAAAACTCTAGTTTTTTTTTGTCATTAGGAGTAAATGGTAGCTCAGTTTGACAAACCATCAGTACTGTTGGAATTCTGTCACCGATCTCTACAATGGGTATCCATGTTTCTCGTAATTTGAAAATTCACCACAAAGCCATTTTTTCCATGAGGTCTCACTTTGGTGCATTAAATCAAATCTCTTAATATGAGTCACATGTACTCTCGTACCACTTTTCCTTTGAACTTTTAGAATTATGAGTCGAGTTCTGTCACAAGTAATAACTATTTACTCATTCTATTATGGCGCGATGCGAGCCTTTCCCATGTGGAAGCATCATATAGTCACCTTTCTTCAAAGCATTACAAATGACTCACCCCTACATCTATGGAGTCTATTCAAAGTCCCATTGAGTCCTGTTACAATATATTATCCATATATGTGTCGCATTCTTCCCATTTTTCTTATATTTGACCTCCATCTAAGTAATTGACCATCCCTTATGGAATTGTGTCAGTCACTACGAGGTCAACCTTGCATGTTATGCTCTGACAAGGTAAATCATAACTCTGCAAGTCCCCATATCTTCCAATTATCATCCCCAGTGTTACTCGTTATTAGCCATAATACTATGATCCTTGTGCCTTTGTTGAGGATTCATAATTTCCTAAACTCTGATGGGCCTGCTTTTGTTAACATCAACACATTTATTCCAGGAGAGTAGTCTAGAGGATGGTGTACCTTGGTTTCATATTTCATCCTTTCTTGGTGCCTCTAATCAAGCAAAGTGAATCATTATTTCCATTTTACTTTGTTTTTTCTCGCATGCTCAAATTCAACTCATTATCGCACGATCAAGAAACATACACTTGGTGGTTTAGTGATCTTACAGATTTTCCTAGATTTTCTGAGGTGTGTGCGAGATGTTCTAGACCTCATCAGGGGATGTCCCTTTAGGTAGCCCCTCACATACCTAGATGTTAGAAAATTACGATCTACCCTCAGAAGAAGTTATTTTTATTTGAATGGCTTTGTCTCTGCCAATTGCATAACTCACAACATGAACCTCTATTTAAAATGGTTCATTGAGATATTTAGATACCTCTCCTATTCATCAGGGCTTTTTTGGTTGTGATCTCACCCTCCCGCCTTCACCACACCAACATGGGGGAACTATGTCTCATGTCCTCAAATCAACATACTTAATTGTATCAATCCTAGCCACTTTATTAGAGGAAATTATGTATATGGGGATCATTATCTCATTGTATCATTTTTTTCCCCTTTGATGCCACCATATCATGTATGATGTACTATGTACCTCAGACCTAGATTTTTAGGCACACCATTATCATTTTTACTTGGTTATCTCATAGGTATGGGTATATCTCACCCTCCTTATTGAGATCTTATACTCATCAATAAAGGAAACTTTTATCTCACAGGTAGGTTTCACCCCCTCCAACTTCACTCCTTCTTATTACTTGAGTGATCCTTCTCTATCCCTATGACTTCCCTTCGGTGTTTTGTGAAAGTGAAGCTACAACATATTTCCGTCATACGATGTGCTCCTCAAACTCTTATGTTGGGAAACAATCTATTATCACCCAAAAAATGATCACCTAGTCATGTATTACTAGGTTGATCAAAATGCACCATGTAGGATAGGTTTTTACATATTAAAAACTTCTTTTACCTTAGACAATAATTTAGTGAACCAATTTCCTAAAGTATGTTGTTGCATTGTAGACTACTACATGGAGGGGAATTTGAAGACAATGTTTAAGACAAAATCAATCTTTTGTCTTAAAATTTTCAATATAATGCACTAGTAAAAAAGGTAAAGGATTAGGGGTTCGTCTTTACGCTATTTATGGTTTCTTCGGCAAGTAGAGTGATGGAGGTTGACAACAACTAATGGGGTTTAGGGAAATGGAGGCTGAAAATAGAAGTGCGTGTCATGAGAGGAGTGATGGAGGCACTTTCAAAGAAAATTAATGGGTGGTAACATAGTTGGAGTACTTTTCAGGGTCTCCATAAATTGTTTTTTAATATGTGTTCTTTTACCGTTTTATTTATTTTGAACGCTACTTATATACATTGGTTGTTGTTATTAGCAAATTGTTGTGCTAGATTGGCAACATGGATTAGATTCACTTGAAGGATTGTTGAAAAATGTGGCAAGAAATTCTCAATTTGATTTTGCCTTGATTAAATTGAGAAAATTTGAATTTCCACATCAGTAGACAACTTGGATGCAATTAGCTTGTATGACATGGTTTGTGTCACCCATTTTACTCAATAAATTTAAGTTGGAGGAGTTATAGTTTAGTTAAGCATGTGTGATTTCTAATTTGTAGCAATCAAAGTCAATTATCTTAAGTATTTTTCAGTTAAACTAGGTCTAATTGTTGGAGGAACTAGTGGAAGGCTAGTTGTGCAGTGAGACTTCAGTAAAATGAAATGATCATCTAGTTAAGTGATCAATCATCCCAAAATTGCTAGTGCATGCAAACAATTCAAGTTCCCAGCTATGGTGGAGATTCCAAGGCAGTTTAATATTAGTTGTAGACTAGTATTGAGCATACAGGTGTTGCATGCAGTCACATGATCAACCTTAGGAATTGTGCAATCCATTTTTGAAAAAACCTAAATAATAGGGGCCTAATTTCTCAAGGAATTGCACAAGGAAATAGGGGCTCAAGCAGAGGTAGAAATTGACAAAGTTTGCGTTTGAGTTTCTTAATGAGCAGAGGGATAGGTTATTCACTTACAGGTTGTGCACAGTTGAGTAAAACAATTGTAAAACATCTATATTTATAAGATTGATGCAAGAAGGCATTGGAGTTATTAGAAGATTGATTTCCCCATGAAAAATATTGTGTGCATGTATTATATTTCTTATTGCATGTCTGAGTTTTTTTGTTCTAAATTGTGAATTAACTTTCATAGAGTGGTAGAGTAGGTATGTGTCTTATGATTTCAAAAAAAATTCATGATGAGTTGTGAATCTACACCATAATTTCTACATCATATCATAGCGGGATTCACATTAGAGCATGAATTTCGAATTTTTTTCTCAGGAGGTCTGAATTTACAGTTTATCATAGCAAGATCTCTTAGGAACTAAAAGTATGACCTTCAAGGGGCTGAGGCTAGAGTATTCCTTGGAAGACAACTTTAATTTCATTGACTGTAAGGATCACATGGAGGAGGTGTTCGATGACAATGGATTGCTAGAATACATCAAGAGATATGTTACAAAAACAACAGAATCTGATGCCCAAAACCTTGCTCAGTTGAAGAAGGTTGTAGCCAAGGTGTGGATAATAATATTGGGGAGAGTACGAGACCACATTGTTAGCAATCTCCATTGGAAAGAAAATACTTATGGAATGTGGTAGGCACTCACAAATCTGTTCTAGAATAGCAGTGACCAAAAATTTTTGGTGCTCAAGGATAAACTTTGAAATATCAAGATGTAGAAGAATGACTTTACCTTGCAATATCTGAGGTGGTTCACACATGTTATGGATGAGCTTGCAGGATTTGATGTTACTCTTTCAAAGGATGAGTTGGTAAGAATATCCATTTTGGCCCTTCCCAAGAGTTGGCATACCTATCAAGATTAAGTGAACAAGAGGGAGAAACTACCAAATTGGGAACACTTATGGTACAATTTGGTACAAGAGGAAATAAGGCATAATAATAGAGATGGGACCTCATCGAAGGGTAAGAAGAAGAAAAATTTGCATTGGTCAGAAAGGGAAAGAAGGGAAAAGGGTAAGAAATCTCAAACCAAACCAGAATCCAAGCAAGGGAGAAAGGAGAAAGATATGTCAAAAATTAAATCCTTCCATTATCATGAATACGAGCACTGTGCCACAAAGTGCCCATAGAAAGAGGCAAGTGAGAAGACCTTAGGAGGAGCAGTGGATGAAGCCTTGGATTCATTGTTTGACCTTGAATTTACCCTTATCGCATACATGTCCAACACAGTGATGGGGAGTGTGTGGTACTAGGACTCAGGTGCATTGTTCCACGTGACAGGGTGTAAATAATTTTCAGTGACTTGGAGGAGAAAGATCTCCATATGTACATCAAGCTAGGGGATGATGGAAGGTACAACATGGCCAGTATTAGAACAGTCAACTTTCAGAGGGAGTCAGGCTCCACTCTCAAGCTCAAGGATGTCATGTTTGCTGTAGGCCTAAATAAAAATCTCATCTCTGTTGCAGTTTTGGAAGACCTTGGTTATGACATGATCTTTAACAAAGGAAAAACATTCCTGAGACACATAGCCATGAGATAGGTGAAGAAGATTGAGGTTTTTGTGAAGAATCTATGTAAGTTAGATGTGGAAGATTGTATTACATTAAAAACAAAGGAAGAGAAAGTGTAGGGCCATGATGTAGGTGAACTTTAGCACATAAGCCTTGGTCATTTTCATCATGACATCTCGAATAGTATACAACAAATATCCACTAGCCTCCCTAAAGGAGCACTTGAGCAGCAGGATGTATGCAAAGGATGTATCCAAATTTCATGATTGGGACAACAAAGCGTATGCAGTCGAAGAAAGGATCCACTTTGATGTCTGTGGACCTCTCTTTATAGCCTACACTGCCCACCACAAATATTTTTTCCTTTTTATTGATGACTTCTCACATCAGTGTTGGATCTCTTCATGCGGAAGAAATATGGCACAATTTCCAAGTTCATAGAATTCAAGGCACTATTTCAGAAATAAACCAACAAGAAGGTGAAGGCTCTCTGGAGCAGTAATGAAGGTGAGTATGTGTTGAATGAATTTAAAAATTTATGGAGCAACAATGGTGATGTTGCATGACCAAGGCCTACCTCTGCATTTGTGGGTTGACGCATGTAATACAATAGTTTGTTTGCAGAACTGAAGTTGTCATTGGATTCTTGGCATGATATTCACCAGAGGAGGCTGTCTTAGGAAGAATGATGGATGTGTCGCACTTCAAGATTTTTGGAGCCTCTGTTTACTACCATGTCTCCAAAGAATCAAGGAAGAAGCTTTAGTCAATAGAAAAATTCAAGGTATTTGTCAGTTACACAAAAACGCCCCACAACTAACATGTGTACTTGCCATCACTCATAATGATAGTTATGTGAAGGGATGTAAATTTTGATGAGGAAAAATCTATGTGGTGCTCTCTTGTGAGGGAGATTTAGATGCCACCAAAACATGATATTTTAGCTCAAAAAGAGGAACCTCAAGAAGTTGTATAGCAACCAAAAATTGTGGAGCAGAGAGTGGAGACATTCACTAAAGCAAAGCCTCCAGAGAGGGTAGAAAAAGAACTAAGGAATTTGATAGACTTGTGCAGGATGCGAGGGAGAATGTGGGATATCCTTCAAATTTGCGTAAGAAAACGAGGTCACCTGAGAGGTACACTGGCGACATAGCTCTTATGACTGAGCTTATAGAGATTGAGCCATACTATTTTGAGGAAGAAATAGAGAAACCTATATGGGTTGATGCAATGGTGGAGGAATATGAATCCATTGCAAAGAACCATGTTTGGAAAAGATCCCAAGAACAACATATAAATCAATACTGGGTTTGAGATGGATCTTCAAGGTGAAGTAGGCAACAAATGGAAGAATAGGGAAGTATAAGGCCAGATTTGTGGCCAAGGGGTACTCTCAAGTTGAGGGAATTGACTATGAGGAGACATTTTCTCTTGTAGTAATGTACTTATCCATTAGATCAATTCTTCGTCCCGCTACACAGATGGGGTGGAATATCCACGAGATGGGTGTAAAAACAACATTTATGAATGGGGTTATTAAGGAGGAGGTGTACATAGAGTAACAAAAAGGTTTTGAGACATTTGATCAAGAGTCTCATGTGTGCAAACTTAAGTGAGCACTATATGATCTAAAGCAAGCACCTCGTGCTTGGTACACCAAGATCAATAGTTATCTCACCGATTTGGGCTTCACCATAAGTGAACCAGATGTAAACCTCATCACGTATGAATAGAAGGTAAATTTATTTTTATTGTCTTATATGTTGATAATTTTATTTTAGTTACTGATGAGACGTTGACCATATATTTCAAGGAGGACCTTGCAAGGGAATTTTAAATGAAGGACATGGGCCTCATGCACTACTTTCTTGGGTTGGAAGTATGCCAAGGTGATGGGTAATTATTTGTCTCTCAAGGCAAGTATAAAAAATGATATACTACAGAGATTCTGCATGGAGAGTTGTAAACGCATGGAAACACCTCTAATGAACAACTAGAGGAAGGAGGATGTCGCTTCAGGTGAAGTGGATGCTACCATTTATCGACAGCTAGTGGGTCCACTCATGTATCTTGTGAACACATGACCAGATATGTGATGTGCAGTCAATGAGCTAAGACACGCCATGGTGTGGTGAACCAAACTATTTTGGAAGGCAACTAAGCATGTTTTATGGTACCTGACAGACACTTCCCAATTTAAGCTATGGTATAGATAGGCAGAGGGAGTCAAGTTGTGCGGCTTCATAGATGCAAGTTGGGAATGAAGTCCATTAGAATGAAAGACTACATGAAGTGTAATTTTTAGTGTTGGGTTTGTAGTTGTTTTTTGGTATGACAGGAAGCAAAAATCTATGGTGCTTAGCTAGACAGAAGCATAATACATGGCTGCAATTCAAGAAACATGTGAGGCGATATGGATGAGAAAGATACTTGTTCGACTATTTGGATAGATGATGGATGCAATTGTGATAATCAGAGTTGCATCAATTTCTCTGAGAATCTTATATTTCATGATCAATCCAAGCATATAGATATCCAATATCACCATTTACAAGAATGTGTCTAGAGGCAAATGATGTTGCTACACTCCATTATAATAGAGGAGTAAGATGTCGACATTTTGACAAAATCTTTGTCAAGAGGGAAGTTCAAATTCCTTAGGTGCAGGATAGGGGTGGTTGATAATCCCTTTATTGCAGAGAGGGAGTCTTAAAAAATGTACAAAGAAATTCTGAATTTGATTTTTCCTTGATTAAATTGAGAAAAATTGAATTTCCACATCAACAGACAGCTTGGATGGAGTTAACATGTGTGACATGTCTTCTGTCACCTAGTTTACACAGTAAATTCGAGTTGGAGGAGTTATAGTTCAATAAAGCATGTATGGTTGTTAATTTCTAGCAATCAAAGTCACTTATCTCAAGTTATTTTCATTTAGACTAGTTCCAACTACTTAGAAACTAGTGGAAGTCCAATTGTGTAGTGGGACTTCAGTCAAACTCAATGATCATCCAGTTAACTAATCAATCAACCCAAAATACCTAATGCATAGATAATTCAAGTTCCCCAGCTGTGTTGGAGATTCCAAGGTAGTGTAACATCAACTGTAGACTAGCCTTGAGTGTACAAGTGTTGCATACAGTCAAATGATCAACCTTGGAAATTTCGCAATCCACTTTGTAAAAATTCCTAAATAATAGGGGTCAAATTTCTCAAGGAATTGCGTAAGGAAATATGGGCTCAAGCAGAGGTACAAATTTACTAAGTTTGGCTTAGAGATTCTCAGTGAACAAATAGACAGTTTATTCACTTGTAGGTTGTGCTCAATTGAGAAAATAAATTGCAATACATTTCTATTGATCATATTAGTGCAAACAAACATTGGGGTTTTTAGCATATTATTTTCTTTAGGAAAATTTTTGTGTGCATGTGTGTTATTTCTTATTGCATGTATGAAATTTTGGTTCTAAATTATGAATTAACTTCCAAAGAGAGGTAGAGTAGGCTTGTGTCTTATGATTTTGATTAAAGCTTCATGAGTAGTTGCAACTCTACACCATAATTTCTACAAGGATGGTGGAGGTAAATTATAGAATATTCATTAGTAGACAATATGCCTACTTCAAAATATCTATGAAAACTTTTGCGAGAAGAAGACGTTGAGGATAAAAGATTGGATTTTTGAAGAATTAGTCACAAAATTCACAAGCTCGGTAATTTTGGTTTCAGGTGTGGAGGTAGATGGATTAAATGTAATTTTGGTTGCATGTGTGTAGGTAGACAATTCACAGTTACTCTGTTGATTTTTGTCAATTATGTGTTACTATTTGGTAGATTGACCTCTTTTGATCAGTCTTTGGACTCCTTATGAATAATATTAAATCTCTTATGATTTATTCTTACCCAGATGATGCATTGGTACTGGAGATTTATCATATTTGCGGTGTTATCTCCACTGCATTGGATGCAGATTTTAGATATCTTAGATTTATGCTCCAACCTAATTGTTATGGAATTAAGGATTGGAGCTGAATTATAGAGAAAATCCACTGTATACTTTTATCATGGGCACACAAGAGGCTTTCCCTGGGAGGCAAGTTCACTCTAGTTCGAGCAGTCCTTTAGAGCATCTCTGTATATTGGCTTCGTATTTTCACTCTACCTAAGAATATCAATAATTGTATCTTTCCATATTCATCTTGGCATGGGACATTTTGTGTCGTAAAGGATAGAGTGGGCCTGTTCGTTGTTTACTCTGTATGGAGGCGATGGATGACCAAAATCATCTATTTCTTTGATTCTCCATAGTAAAATCAATTTGGAATTGTGTATTTAATATGTTCCATTTATAGGCATATTAGAACTAGTCTTTTGTGGTTTATTGTATTTGGCATTAGATTATCAAATATAAAACAATTGGACCACTTCCAATATACATTAGGGTTTTGACCCAAAGAATGCATTACTATCCCAAGCTCCTTTGTTGTGATACATCCACCTCCGTCCTTGTTAAAAAAGCTAAAGGCCTCAATGAACTTAGACATCACCTCCATCCCATATTCCTTTAGTAGATAATACCCTTCTCTCATTTTCTAACCATGCCAATCTACCCTCCATTCCATATTCTCTCGTGAGCCCTGTGTAAACCACCATTTCTTTCAAGGATGGGGATTTTGATGCCTACTCTAACCATATTTGTTGGATACTTTCCCCCTTTTCTTGCTCATGGTTTCTTGAGTTGGCCTCCTCTAAATATTCCATACTCTCCTTAAATTATTTGAAAGGCATCCTTTGGCTACTAACCCCATTTTACTAGAGATCCTTTACATGTCCCTTGAAATTTTGATTCGGCCCTGTGAACTATTTTATGCCAGTGAGTCAAAAGCTTTAGATATATTTTCCATATATTCATTCATGACCAAACACTATATCACTAGTTCTAAGAATATTGTGGTTACTATCACCACAGTAAATGTATATTGTATTTTAGAGGAGATAAGAATAATATATTTCCCTTTGGGACACTCCAAAAATATTTTGATGCACCCTATTTGTCTAACACACTAGTATACTTTATGACCTTAATTCCCATTACATTTTCATCCATGTGGATGCACTTTATGATGTTCTAGGACAACCTAATGTCCTTGTCAACTCCCTCTCATATTCCTTGTCATGTTTTCTAGGACTTGTGTATCCAACAAGAAATTTTGGAGATGAATGACATCAAGGTAGTAAATCAAGGGGTTTTCAAGTCATTTATTTAGGGTTCCCACTAGCATGGTCCCATCGTACGATTCACCCATCCCTAAATTGGGGTTTAGTGCTATTTCTATTAATTATTAGATGATCATGGTGGGCCATAATTATAGGTTAAATTTTATGAATCTTTATAGGATATTATTGGAGATACTTTAGGAGACACCTCTTTGGGTAAAGGGTCAAGGAAGGATTTTGACTTCAATATCAAACCATCAACATTATCCTGATCACATCGAACCAACAATCAAGAAGACAACTCAGGGGAAGCATGGAAATCCTCTCTTGCCCACGTTGTTCAGTATATATATCAATCTATGAATGCATTTACACTCCACCAACTCTGCATCAATAAAAATTTTGTTTGCCCCATTGTCCACCAAGATGGATACACATTGTCCCAACATTGTGCCTTTGACTGCCAAAATTATAAAATTTAGATTTTCCATGTCAAAATTTTAATTCAAGACTAACCATGCATTGGAAGGCCATTAACACAATATTAGGACATAAAAATTGAATAATTGACACAATACCAAATACAATACATACATTGAGTTTTGTCTCACAAGGTATCTAGATGCTAATTGAGCAAGTTCACACAAAGAGAGAAAGGCAATGTCATGATACATTTTTCAATTTGTTATCAAGAGCATTACCTTGGTGAATCATTATATTAAATCATGGTAGCATATATTTCCTTTTTTAAAGAAAAATATATTGAAAATAAATTAAGTTATGTCTCATGCAAATGTTCAATATTGTTGTGTTGTGAGTGGTTTTCATATTATATGTATCATATATCTATAATCACTTATTTCAAGGCTACCTTAAGAAATGAACAAAAAGGTGTAGGGCCTTTTCATAATAAGGATTCCCACCAACTCCTCTCCTAATAGCAATATTTCAAATGTTGGACCATAAATCAAACACATGCCCTTGTTTCTCTAGTTTGGAAAACCTTTGATGGATATGACAGTGAACTCCTCCCAACTATTTCCTTAAACATATGTTGAATGCCTTTGATTGGTATGTGTAAATGATTTTGATTGATTCCTGGAGAGGTGTGAAATCTAATTTTACATTGACATAATACAAACACCAAACTTAACCCGTTGTAGCAAAAATTTCGGCCTTAAAACTCTCTCATCCAATATTAAATGCTTCACTAACCAGTCAAGGGGTAATCTCCTTAACAATATATTAAATATTAGAATAATTCATATTAATTTAAAAAATAATAATATTATTTAATATTAAGTTATAATGCAGGTAGCTGCCAAGTTGACATATGAGACCCCCTTGTTTGTGAGACAAGGGATGCCCTCCATTCAATGCTTTAAATATTTAATCTATGGATGTGTACATACCTTAATTTAAGACAAATATAATGTGATGGATGGTATGGCTTGAACCTTAGAATTTTCTCTTAAATGGGGTCATTTTTGTTGCAGTATGGAAAGAAGTGTTGTACCACCATTCAGCCGGAGGCAACCATCTGACCCATTGTGTCTGTTTATCAAATACAAAGCAAAAAATATATCCTTCCAAACATTTGTTTACTATCTCTATTAGCCCATCAGATTGAGGATGATAATATGAGCTATGAGCCAACTAAGTAACAAGGCAAGAAAATAATTATGTACAAAAATTTCCTGTAAAAATGGGATATCTGTCACTTACAATAATAATTGGGTTTCCATGTAGCTTTTGAATGAAGTTGTACTGGCTTTAAATGGATGTGATAATGCACAAAAGTGTGCATACTTGGTAATTTTGTCAACTACCACCATGATGACATTCTTTCCCTTAGACTTGGGTAAACTTGTGATAAAATCCATTTAAACCTCCTCCCAACGTTGCCTTGGAATGGATAAAGGTTGTAATAGACACGGGGTCTTAATTGTTTCAACTTTATTTTGTTGGAAAACCAAACATTCCGCCACAAACTTTTGAATATCCAATTTAAGGCCATCCCAAAAAAATTCCTTCTTAACCCCATGGTAAGTTTTTAGAAATCCTGAGTGCCCTCCTAAGGGAGAAGTGTGCAATTCCATAAGAATCATTGTTTGAGTTGCGAATTCTTACAAAGGTATAAGTGTTCTTTGTACCATAACGAATCATTTTTCTATCTAAATGTATCAGATGTACTGGAATCTTGTTGTAACTTTCGAATAAGTGCCCACACTTCTTCATCATTCTTCCATTCCTCCCTTGCTTCGTTTATCCAATCTGGTTGGATAATAGAAATGGCGCACAACA